>JAJPUD010002133.1:220104-308650 GCA_023553655.1 Myrmecobius fasciatus
TGTGTGTGTGTGTGTGTGTGTGTGTGTGTGTGTGTGTGTGTGTGTGTGTAGATAGATAGATAGATAGGTAGATATAGATACAGATAGCTTATGTGACTCTCCCAAAGACTCTATGAAATAGGTGCTACTATTATCCCCATTTTACTCATAGGGTAATTGAGGGTAAGAGAGGTTAAGTGTCCTGCACAAGGTTGAATAGTTTGGTGTCTGAAGTAGGTTTTGAACTTCTTACTTCAAGTCCAACACTCCTCACTTCACCCCAGGTAGCATTATATATGACTTTGTCAAAATTAAACTTTGAATTGTACTCTTCTTAACTTTTTAAGTTTATAACTTCTCTGAAAATTCAATCTAAGACAAAAAAAAAGATATTTAGCTTCAATTGGAGATCTTGTTAAACAATATTGAGGGGAGTTTTAAATTATTGCTTGATATAAGGACCTGGAATTATCTGTATTTAATTAAATTATGATATATATGCTTTCCCCCATTTTAATAGAAAATTGAACATTAGTTTTCCTTGATATGGGATATAGATGTCTCTGTGTAGTAACCATCTAAAACTGAAATGCAAAGATCAGGATAAGAAAAATTGGTCAGCTTTAGTGAGAAAATATTTGCAATGCTAATTACCACTGCATTATACTTAAACCAAATTATCTCTTCTCTCAAATATTTAAGAAATACAAATATATGATAATATAAGTATATTATTAAATATTTGAAAAATAATAAATCTTATGATATCTGATAGTATTTTCATATATTTGCATTAAATATTTGCATATTTTTATTAGAATTATGTTTCTAGTTTCAGTGAATTCTAAGAAATGACCTTTCAAAATAGGGTGAGTGAGAAGGTTGCTTAGTAATTTAACTTAGATTGTAGAAGCCTTCCCCCACATAACAGAAGAATGGCTTAAATTGGCAGGGAATATTTGTTGAAAGTGGCAGACTTGCCAACTCTTTGCTCTGTGCAAAAATTTAAAGTCTATTATTATTGCCTGTCTATACAAAACTTCTAAGGGACCTAAAAGAATGTACTTGTGACCTATGAAAGTTAGTATTTAAAATTAAAATTGTTCACATAAGATAAATTGACCTGTTTTGGCATTAGAATTATGTCTTGCTTTACTCAATGTGATTAGTTATGTGTTTGCTTCATTATGATTTCCCGGGTTGCTTGGGGTATATTTATCAAAGAATATTAGATTTCTAGGAGTGTGAACAGTACTTACATATAGAATTAGACTGATGGATTTTCAACTATTAATATCATTTTCCACAGTCACATATTTTAAAATGCCTTTTGTCCACTAAAATGAAAAAGAAAGTTGAAATGAGAAAATACATTTTCTTTATAAATGCAGAATTCATTCATGATCTCAGCCCAATATGTCCATTTCTACCTATCATATTAAACAATTACATGCCAGTTCCCTTTTTCCCTAAGTAATCTTTAAAGTTGAGATCCTAGAGCAATTTGGAACTATGCCTAAAGGGCTATCAAATTGTACATATCCTTTGATCCAGCAGTGTCTCTATTGGACCTATATTCCAAAGAGATGATAAAAAAGGGAAAAGGATTCACATGTACAAAAATGTTTGTGGCAGCCCCTTTTTAGTGGCAAGGAAATGAAAACTGAGTGGATGACCATCAGTTGGGCAATGACTGAATAAGTTATGGTATATGGATGTAATGGAATATTATTTTTCTATAAGAAATAATGAGCAAACTGATTTCAGAAAAACCTGGAAGGACTTACATGAAGTGATGCTGAGTGGAGTGAGCAGAAATAAGAGAATCTTTTTTTTTCCTTTTTGTTATCATTTTTCTTGTGCAGCATGAGAAATGTAGAAATATGTTTAGAAGAATTTCACATGTTTAGCTTATGTTGGCTTTCTTGATGTCTAAAGAGAGGGGAAGAAAGGAGAAGGGAAGGAGAAAAATTAGGAACACAAGGTATTGCAAGGGTTAATTTTGAAAACTATATTTGCATGTATTTTGAAAATAAATTAAAAATAAAATTGAGATCCTAATTTGAAAGAAAGAACACAAGTCATAGGGATAAGACTTATGACACAACTTCTATTTTAAGCTTTGCCATTTTAAAGTTATGTTGTTTTGGATAGGTAATTTTACCTCCTGGGGTTTGATTCTCTCATCAATAAAACAGGAGGTCTGGAAAGACATAATGACATAACAACTTGAGCAAGTCTTAGAGAAAGGGGAGTCTGAGTTCAAGTCACATTTTCTGAACTACACTGGCTCTGTGAGCAATATGTCAATCATTTTTTCTCACCAATTTACTTTCTAAGATATAAATTATAGAGAAGGTGTGGATCTGGATAGACTATTTCTTTATTAAAAGCCCTCTATATCAATAAAGTCACAGATCTAGTAAAAATAATATGAAGTTAGAAAAGATGATTTTTTAACATCTTTTCCAACTTTAATAGCCTACATAACTCTCCATTGAAAGCATTTGTAAGAGTGGAGATCTCTTTCATTTATAGGCCTTTTCTCTTTAAAAATAGAACACATTCTCTCTTATTAAGAAATATTGTCCTTCTTAGCCAGAGATAAATTTGGGTATTTTTCTTTCCAAAGAGAAGTGCTGAGGTAGAACATTGGCATTATATAATACTTAATCTCAAAACATGTCCATAACATTTAGAAAGAGGAAGTGAAAAGAGGAAGCATATAAAGCTGTTCTATGCTCTATTAAGAGGGCTATTATATACTTTTTTTCTAATATAAATGAAAGGCTTATATGAGCAACAAGTGTATTTGAGCAAAATAGCCAGCAATTTGTCCAAAATAAATAATATCCAATTTAAAATATTCACATGCCCTCCTCTATCTACTTGCCTTCCTTACTTCTAACCTCTTACCCCAAATTTTCTGGCTTCTGTCAATATGGAAAGTTACCAAAAGTCATGTACTACAAATAAAACTATTATTATATAAACTTAGATTATATAAATAATTAATATTAAATACTTTAAAAGGGCATCTTCTTTTAAATTATTTTTACCAAAATACATGGCAGTGCATAATCTATATTTGACATTTCTGGCATGTTGATCCTCAGAAAACACTTCCACTCCAATTGGCTTCCTAAAAAAAAAAAAAAAAAAACCAACCAACAAACAAAATCTTGGTCTATGTTCTCTAAGAAACCTCACTCAGAAACACTGGCACTTTCTGGCTTATTTTGCCCAACTAGCTTTGAAAAAAGAAATACAGGCATATTTCACTTCTGGGACAGCTGAGACACTACTTATGGAAATGCTTCAAAATTGAAAAATCTGATTTTTCCTAAACAAGTTGTCAAGAGTAATTCATGGTTATGAATGACTATTTAGGGTAAAAAAAGTTTCTCTTCGTATATTAATAAAATTTCAACTTTAGAAGAGATCTCTGAAACCATTTACTTTAACCTGTACCTCAATAAGAATCTTTTTTTTTTACATTTCTGACAAATGTTCATCTAACCTTTGCTTGAAGCCCTCAAGTAAAGAGAAACTTTCCACTTTCTGGGACAATCCATTTCATTGTTGATGTGGTGTTATTTACTCTGTGATCCCTTGGAATTTTTTTACTAAAATAATTTGCCATTTCCTTCTCCAACTCATTTGACAGATAAAGAAATTGAGGCACACAGGGTTAAATGACTTGCTAAGTGTTTCATACCAGATTTGAACTCAGAAAAATGAGTCTTCCTGATGGGAGATCCAGTTCTCTATCTACTTTGCCATGTGGCTGCTCTTATTCCAATTTACCCATATCTAAATATCAGATTTTTTTTCTTATGGCAACCATAATTTTACCTCTTTCCATTGTTCCTAGTTTTGACCTCTTGGACTGAAAAAAAAAATAATTGTAATCTATCCTCTACTTTCAAATAATTGAATACAGCTGTCACATCCCCCATAAATCTCTTTTCCAGGTTAAATATCTCGTTTTTTTTTTCAACTGATTCTAATTGGGCACGATCTCAAGCATCCCTTTAGTAGTTTCTGTCTAAATGACCTCTGCCATATCAATATGTTTCAGGAAAATCTAAAACTAAAAACAATATTGTAAATGTAGTCTGAATAGGATAGAAAACAGTGAGGATTATGCTATGTTGCCCCAGGCTGGTTTGTTTGGATTAGTCCCAAGTGAAATACATTTGTACTCCCTATTATTATTTCAATGATTAGAAATAGGTTGTACTAAAAAATGAACATTCACCCTTTTCTAAATACAGGCATATTGCCATATATAGGTAAGAAATATTTCGTTTCCTGAAAAAAATTTTAAAAAAAGAAATATTTCCTGCCCTGAAATAGATTCACTGTCTATACACATAGGGTGATCCATCTAATATTCTACATATCTCTCCTATGATCTGAAAACAGTTATTTGGCTGAGATAGCCTTTGCCCAAGCAAAAAATATCTTTTTTTGAAAACAAGATGCAATCTTAATACAAAGAACTTTCAACAATTTTTACAAAGAAAATCTGTAATATATGAGCAATAGTTTCTACATGGGAAGTAGAAATCACTACTCTTTTAAAAATTATGTTTGATCATCAGACTTTCTTACCTGAAGATGCAGGCCTAAAATCAGAAAACGTAATTCTTAATCATCCATGGCTTACAATGCACACGCCGCTATTCTATTTTCTTGTTATGTATCATTACTAACAGAATTAATGACATTTAAAATGCCATGAATTGGTTTGAATACTCATCATTTTATATAAAATTGAAAATAATACTTTATCATTCTGAAGACAAATGTTTTCTCCATTTTTAATTTTAAGACACTAAAAAGCTATATTTTGAAAATTTGCAACTGATTTAAGGAAATAAAAGAAGTCACAAGCCATTATATTATAGGGATTGAGAGAGTTCAAAATCAAGAGCAAAAACATTTAAGAGTATTAACTTCCCAATATCTGGATGTAATCCTCTTTCTTAGGCTAATTCAGATATTCTATTGGGAATGTGAGGATCAAAATTCCAGTCAGAAACTTATGTGACTGCCTAGAAGAAAAGTAAATTCCATATATTACTGTGTAGCTTTGCATATTTTCCTTCTACTTTATTGTTTTCTCCTCAAGGAAGCAGGAACTAAGGCACAGTGGTTCCATGTGCTTTAGTTTGCTTCCTTAGGGTACCTTCCTGGAGAGTTGTAGCATAGAAATCATCAATCCTTATTAGTAATGTCTAACCTCAGATTAGTCCTCAAACATTTATTAAACAGCATGTTCAAGGCACTGTTCTATATATATGTATGATATACATATATATAATGTAAACAAATCTAACAGTTATTTATAATCATAATTTCATGACTCCCATAACCAGTTGTAAGAGGTTGTGAATTGCAATTTAAGAAGTTGGGGTCCATAGTATAGCACAATTATCTGAGAGAAACCTGTTAGATATCTGTAATAAAAATCCTAAATTAGAATTCAAATATTCATTTTCTTTGGTGCATTATTTAAAATGCACTATTTGTCCATTTGGTTGATCAATATGAAAGCCCACCTACAATGATATTTTATTTAATTTTGCCATAATTCTCCAATGGTTTGGCCATGAACTGTTATAAAATGACTAAGCTCACCAACACTCTGGTAAAACAAAGCCAAGTTTCAAGTTAGATTGGCTCACTTTAAAGTGATCCCCTCCCCATCATCACCATTCTCAATTAGAGTAGATTTTCAGGATTTTTAATGGTTCTAGTTCAGGAGCAAATTGTTATAGGAAATGAATTAAACTTCTCCTTAAAAATCAGATGTTTCAATTTTTTTACTAGATTCAAGATATTTATTTATTTGATATTTACTACAAAGTCTATGGCTATAATGTTAAAGAAGGACTAACTCTTCCCTTTCCTGTAACATATTTTAGCTCTGAATTGAAGGAATTTGTTTCTTAGTTATAAAAACACATAGTATTAAATCCATATTTTTTTGATAATGATTACACTCTCCTGGATATCAGCCACAGTTATTAAAAAATCTCTTGCACTTCTAAAATTGATAATTTTGGGTTCTTTGTTGTGATTTTTAAAAATCACTGTTGTTTATACATAATGGGATCATAGTGCTAAAATAACATCAGGGATGTTCTCTTCCCTTTCCTTTTCCTGATGACCCAGCCCTGGAAAAGCTAAGACTTATCTAGACTTCTTGAGTATACACAAGGCTTAAATAAAATGACAGTCACCAACTCGTTTTCCTTATGGTGATATGTAGGACCATAAGTCTTATCATCTGCTCTGTTATTGATTATTAAAGTCCTCCAAGACTTACAATTTGCCCTATCTTCAATATCCTGTGCACTCCCTCTAATATCATCTGACCTACTCATGTAAATCTAAGGACTTGTAGGCCTCCCAACCATTCACCCTTAGAAATCCCAGGCTTCTCCATCTCCCTTGTAGTTCATCTTTTCCTTATGTGTTGTCTCTCCCAATTAGAACATAAACTCCTTGAAAGCAGAGACATCTGGCTTTTTCTATTTGTATTGCTATCATTTAGCACCTGACTTGGCACATAGTTAGGTTTTAATAAATGCTTTTTCATTCCTTCATTTGTCATCCCATTGATTTTATTAATGTAAACACAGGTAGAGATATGGGAAAAGTCTTGCTTATAGAATATGTAGCAGAGTAGGATTCCAGCATAGAATCACTGGTTCCAAAATTAGCAGTTTTTATTTTACATTGTTTTACTGTAGTTAATGATATTTTTGAATGTTTGTTGCATAAAGAAAATAATTTCTTTAAGGTTCATAGTTTAGGAAAATTGCATCACAACAATAAACACAGCTTATTTTAACTTTTTCCAGAATTTCTCACTTTGACATTTTGGAAACATATTGGTTTTTTTGGTTTTTTTTTTAAGAAATCAACATCAGTTTCACTTCTATTCAAGAGATTCACTTCCCTCATGTTTCATTTTTTTCTTCATCAAGATTCTTATTTCCTTCCTTATGTTTAATGTAAGTTATTTCTCCCAAACTTACCTGACAAAGAAACCATACTGTTCTTCCTCAAAAATGTTTCTTCTATGTGGTTTCGAAATTTGCTTCTACAGTGGTCGGTTTGTGTTTTGTTAGTCAATGACTTTGTGCAGTGCTGTTTACAGAAAGTCAGCTCATTTTTTTGGTATTACTGCGGGCTCTTAGTCTTCTTTAAAAGGAAGAAAGCTATACAGACAGACATATAATCATACCATAAGCATTTATTATATTTAATACAGTACACTTCCAGGCATCATGCAAGGTGATGGGGATCTAGTACAAATACTCTGCAGCAGCTTACAAGCTTTTATGTCATTAAGATTCTCCCTTTCAAACATATTTTTAAAATGTCAAACACTCCTCATCAAGAGAATGCCAAGAGCAATCAGTGTATTAAGAATCATAATGCTGCTGCTGGAAAACTATTTTGAAGTCTTAATCAAACATTTACTTGTATGTGACCTGATTTTTTTTCTAATATTCAATTTAATTAATTTCATAGCCTGATGAAATGCCATAGCTCATGATAATTTTCCAGATTAAATGTAATAGGTATTTGAACTTAGTTTCAGGAGAAAAAATGTATGGGATTTTTGCATAATTCTTAATTTAAATAAGAATCCATTCTAAGATCATTTTCTTGGCCACAATTAATTGTATTTTTATTTTCCGTCTTCAACAAAGTTTGAGTTAAACAGATAAAAAGAATGATTCACAACTTTTCTACACATAATAGAATGTCCTCACATACCCAGACTTTGAAAATTCTCAATCTTGCATATTCATATATTAATAATAATTTGTTGATGATGGTAATTTATCAACTTCTTTAATAGTATACATAATATTATGATAAATAGCAAGATAGCTATGCAACCCAGGAGTATTCTGTCAACACCATTACAAACAAAAAATGAAATTATAGTTTAAATTTATAAAAGTGAGAAAATATGGTAAAATTGAAAGAGTGTTGAATCGGGAATTGGAGGAACAAGATTTGAATCCAGACTATAACAGTCTCTATCTTCTCTTGGGCAATATTCTCATTGAATATCTTTGATTCCCAGTTTCTTCTTACATAAAATGAAAAGGTTGGATGAGGAAGGAAATAAGCATTTATTAAATGTCTATTATACACTAGGCAGTATGATGAGTATTTTATAAATATTTTCTTATTTGGTCCTTACCACAATTCTGGGAAGTAAGTGCTATTATTATCCTCATTTTATACATGAAGAAACTGAAGCTGGGAAATGTTGGTCACACAGCTAATAAATATTTGAGTTCAAATTTAAACTTAGGTCTTCCTGCCTCCAGACTCAGTGCTCTTAGTACTATATCTCCTAGCTCCCTCATAGCCTACTCTCTATGATTCCTTCTATGATTCTCTGCTTTTAAATTATACTACTATATCACCTGATTACACAAACACTTAAGACTGTTTTCAGTCTCTGGATACTACCTCTCAATATAATCAATAAATAAGAATCAAGTTTTCAAAGTATTAATAATATACAGCTGATTTTTTAAAGAAAACAATAAGGGAATGACAAGACATATTCTTCAATAATATAGATTATCAATCTGTTATTTAAAGATAATGTTTTTATTCCTCCTGCTAATAGGGTACAATTCAACTGCTTCTGTTCTTCCATAAGCTAGTTTCTGAAAACTATTTGTGTTTATTTGTTTGTTGTACACCATTAAGTAGCAAAATGTATTAAAGAAATTAAATTCCATTTGATCTTTGAATTCTAGAAATTTCCATCATGATTATAAGAGGTATTGCCTGCCTTTGTGTAGATACTATAGAAGTTCTGGTGAACTGTGGTCATATTAGGAACAAGCAATATAGGGGACTGAAGGGAATCTGGAAAAGAGGCCTTGACCAAGCACAATGGGTCTGAAAACTCCAGTGCACCTGTTGACACCCTACTCCCAAAATTACTGAATTGTGTTCCTATTCTCTTGGATTTTTTGAGAAGAAATGATAAAGTGATGCTCTCCCTAATAACATTTAATCTTAAGTAGAGGCATAAATTTGCAAGTAGGACTCCTCATTTTATAGGAGGGATACTGAAGGAGGTGAAATACCCTGCCTAAAGTCCTGGGATGAGGTGGTCTTATCCCAGATCCAGGGTTCTTCCCCAGGTATCATAATGCCTTTCTTCTTCATCATCATGATCCTACTTTCAAGAATTACATCTATCATTGAAAAATGAAATTGACTCAACACTATCCTCAAACAATGAATAACTTTCATTTAAAATTGAATAATGTAAGTACAGGAATTTTGTAGATAGTGAAATAGATATGTTGTTAAAAATAAAAAAGTTCACAGTAGTTTTTCCAAAAGCTCCAAAGTCCCTTGAAAGAAATAAAGTTGTACATCAGTAAAGTAGGAGCTATATATCATGTACAACTGCTATATAATAATTTTGGATTTTTCAGTGAACTTTCTTGACTTAGCTCTCATGTTCCTCTATGTTTTTTGGTTTTTTTGTTTGCTTTTTGCTGAGGCAATTGGAGTTAATTGACTTCCCCAGGGTCATACAGCTAGGAAGTTTTAAGTGTCTGAGAATAGATTTGAACTCAGGTCCTCCTAACTTCAGAGCTGATGCTATATCCACTACGCCACCTAGCAGCCACAATTTCTGTATGTTTTCTTCAAAGGATTCTTGTTATTGGTCAAATTGGATTGAAGGTTTTTAATTTTATAAAGCTAGCTATCAGCCTACCAAGATAATGAATAAATGTGCCCCTCAAAGAATCATTTTTATTTTATTTAAAGAACAAGAGTTGATATTGATTATTTCTAATATAAACTTGCTACTATAAAGCTTTTTTTATATGGAAACCACAGGCATCTTTACTTGCCTGTCCTGAGATCCTAAAAGAAATCCAAACATATAAAGATATATTTCTTATAAAACTGGGGAGCAAAGAAAGAAGGAAAATCATCTGATAAACTAAAACTGATATAATTAGGTCTTTCTGCCAAACAGTTTCAGTTGCAGTGAGTCATTGGCAACAGATTTCAGGTATCATTGGTACTTCTATTGTAATGTAATATAATATTAGCATTTATCCAGATTTTAAACAATAGTCCTAAACAGTATGCAGTTATACATTGAGGGCTAGCCTTTAAGTTAATAAAAGAGCTGAGTTCAACTTCTGCCTCAGGTATAGACTAGCTATGTGTCATTAAGCAACTCATCTTAGAGTTTGCTCCTACAAAACTCTCTTTGACCTGATGAGTTCTAAGAAGATTGCCAGTATTCAGAGGAGGTAGAGATTTTCCATAATGGCAGTTCCTTATATAGGTTTGGAAGAAAAATAAGAGCAAATGGAGGGAAAAAAGAAAGGAAGTTTAAGTATCATCTATACAATGTATAACATCCTGAAGGAAAAAAAAAAATTAGACACATGAAATGATCATGTTTGGCAGTATTCTTTGAATGTTTTCATAATTTTGAAAGGCTCAGTTGGATTTAAAAGTAAGTGAAGCACACATAGAGAGTGCCAACTAGAAATTGAGGTATACATACATGCTAAGCTACAGTACATATACTACATACAATTTTTAAATTTCCAATTTATTTAATGAGAGTATAGCTTCTAAATGGTATAACATAATTCAATAACCCCTTTGTCCTTTTATTATTTGCTTTCTTTTTTTTTTCCTTTTTGCCCATCCTGTCAGGCACAGAATGTTTGACCTCCTTTGGAAACTTTATTATTCCTGTGCTATATATTTTGTGTATTCAGAAACCTTTGCACTTTCCATTTCTTTGGAGCTTTCCATTTCTTAGAATCCATTTTCCTTGGAACAAAACTTGAGAATTCCGAGTACTTATCTATCTTTGGAAACTAGAGTTTTTTTCATCCTGATCATGTGAGTATGAAATGGTAGAAAATACAATTTTACAAGAACATAGTCTTTCTCTATTTAAAATTCAAAGTGAATGTTGTAGTATCCAGACAGAATACTCCACTTTAAGTTTTACTTCCAGCAGTAGCTAATAGAACTTAGTTGCTTCAACTACAAAATAATAGAGTTGGAATAATTAAATAAATAAAAGGCTCCATTATATTTTAAGTATTTTTAATAATCTTTAGGAATCAATATGTGTTTATACATGCATAAACACATGTATACATTCATATATAAATATAAATACATATAGTATGTATTTATACATGTATATATAATATACATATACATATACATAGATATGAAGGAAGATATGAGTGATTTATCTGTGGTTTATGTTGAGAGAGGACAACAGAAAAAAAGTCTTAAATTCCAGCATGTCTTAAATCAAAAAGCTCATTGATTTTAAAAGGTGAATGGATGTTAGAATAGGCTATAAAATCTCCTTCATTGCATATATTAAGTAATATGATAAAGAGACAGCATTTTGGATAATTGAGGCATAGCCAGGTCTATAGGTCTGTGAAGCATGTAAGCAATTCAAGGTTCTTTCCAATTCTGGGATGGTGTAGCTTTGAGCAGACCACTCCCTCCAGCTTCTATTTTGTTTTATTAACATGACCTCATGCTTGCCATATGTGAAAGAAGAAAGAAGGAAGATAATACTTATGATAAGGGTGAATTCTGTTGGGAATAATGCATTATCTCAACTCATAATGATCATAAGGATATTTGATATTTGCATAGTGCTTTCCATAAATTACCTCCTTTTATCTTCCTAGTAATCTGTGATACAATGTATCTATTCTATGACCATGAGAAGATAAAAAAAACTGAAGCACTGAGAAATTTAATGACTTAATCAACATAAAACAATTTGTAAATAGCAGAGCTAGGTTCAAATCTGGTTCCTAAGTCCAGATTCAATGTTTTTCCCACTAAGTCACAGTTGTTTTGTATGGTGTCCCCATAAATCATTATATAAAATAACAATTGCCAGATTTCTATCCTTTTCCATAGAGGACAATGGCAGGCTATCTCTTTTATTCCTTCAATTGCATACAGTTATAGATATGAAATTATCCAAAACATATTTCCATAATAGAGATGTTGAAAAAAAAAGGAGGAAAAAAATGATACTTCAACTTGTGCTCAGGGTTCCTCTAATCTCACTTTGACAGTAGATAGCAGTTTTTATGATAAGTGCTTTGAAAGTTATTGGATCATTGTGTTGTTCCAAATAGTTAAGTCTTTTACTATTGATCATCTTTACAAATTTGTACTATCGTGTTCTTCCAACTTCTCTTTATATCAATTCATACATGTTTTTCAGGTATTCTGAAACATTCAAATCATCATTTCTTATAGCAAAATAATATTCCCTGTGATCAAGTACATTACAACTTCTTCAAGCATTCTCCAATTAATGAGCATGCCTCCACTTCCAATTCTTTTCTGCCACAAAAAGAGCTGTTGTAAATTGGATCACTTCACCACTCCACCATCAGTGAATTAATGTCCTTATTTTTTATATCCCCTGCAGCATTTATTATTTTCCTTTCTTACATGTTAGATTGCACCTGATATCTGTAATGTGATACCTCAGTGTTGTTTAAATTTTTATTTCTCTAATCAATGGTGATTTAGAGCATTTTTCATATGGTTTTATACACATACACACAAATAAAACTTTGATTTCTTCTTTTGTTCATATCCTTTGAACATTTATCAATAAGGGGAATATCTTTTCTTTTTTATAAAGTTGATTCAGTTCCTTATATATTTGAGAAATTAGGCCTTTATTAGAGAAACTTGTAAAAAAATTGATATTATGTCATTGTCTATGATGACTTTTAACAAGATGTAGTTTCCCTGATTATTTCTTTTAATTAGAAATGTTTTTGCTTTTGTTTTTGAGATCATGATAGCTAATCTTGCCTTTTTTTTAACCTAAGCTAGAGCATAATTAATTATTGATTATGCTCCAGATCCTTATTTTAATTAAATGTGTCTTTCCTTTTCAAGTATATTCCTAGTTGGTTTCTGTTTTCTAATGCATTCGGCAGCTTCTGTTTTATACCTGATATCATCCCATTTATGGCAATGATGAATAACTGTAGATTTCCCTTCATCTCATTTTCTTTTCTTTTTTTTTTCTTCCATTTTTACTTTGTCCCTCATCAAAATAATCCGTTTTACTTCTGAACACTGCTTCCTTTAATTCGCCTTCTTTTTTTTAATCACTACAGCCCTTTCTCTTGTTACACTCTTCTCCTACTTGCCTATTAACATAGCTGATTGTGTGTATATTTATTTATCATTTTTTGAACCAATTCGGTTGAGCGAGGGTTAAATATTAACCACCATTCCCTTCCATTTTCCCCTTCACTATAACTCTTCCTTGTACATCTTTTTTTCCAAAAGATAATTTGCCCCATTCATCTTTTCACGTCCTCCTCCTTCCTAACCTTCTTATTCACCTCTTCTTTTTTTGGGAGATCATCCCATCATAGTCAAGCCACACCATGACCTTGTCTATGAATACTCCTTTTAAGTGCCGTAATCAAATAAAGCCCTTAAGAATTATATGTATGGGGGCAACTAGGTGGCACAGTGGATAGAGCACTGGCCCTGAAGTCAGGAGGACCCGAGTTCAAATCTGACCTCAGAAACTTAATACTTCCTGTGTGATCCTGGACAAGCCACTTAACCTCAATATTACCTCAGCAAAAAATAAATAAATACATGAATACATAAATCAATAAAAAATTACATGTTTCATCTTCCATATAGGAAAGTAAATATTTCAGCTTCATCAAGTCCCTTATTTCTCCTTCATATTTTTATTTTTATAATTCTCTTGAATCTTGTACTTGAAAGTCAAGTTTTCTCTTCAATGATAATATTTTTATCAGGTAGGCATTAAAGTTCATTATTGTGTTAAATTGCAATTTTTACTTTGAAATATTAAATACAGTGTTGATTATTTTATGTTGTGTTTTTGTTGCATTATGCTTTGCCTTCACAAATATTATATTCCAAGCTTTCCATTCCTTTTATGAGGAAGTTGCTAAGACATATAAGCTCCATGAATGTGGTTCCATGTTTTTAAATATTTTCTTTGTAGCTACTTATAAATATTTTTTACTTGACCTGGGTGCTCTGGAATTTGGCTATACTATTCCTGGGAGTAATTATTTTGGGATTTCTTTTTTTAATATATTTATTTATTTAATTAATATACAATGATTTATGAATCATGTTGGAAGAGAAAAAAATCAGAAAAAAGGGGAAAAAAACCATGGCAGAGAAGAAAAACAGAAAAAAAAAAAAAGAAGTAAACATCGCATGTATTGATTTACATTCAATCTCCATAGTTCTTTTTCTGGTTGCAGATGGCATTTTTTGTCCAAAGTGTATTAGTATTGGTTTAGATCACTGAAACCCTGAGAAGAACCAAGTCTTTTATAGCTGAACATTGCACATTCTTGCTGTTATTGCATACAATGTATTCCTGGTTCTGCTTGTTTTACTCAGCATCAATTCATGTAAATCTTTCCAGTTATTTCATTACCTTCATGTACCACAGCTTGTTTAGTTATTCCCCAATTGATGAAATTTACTCATTTTCCAATTCTTTCCTATCACAAAAAGAGCTGCTTACAAACATTTTTGCACATGTGAGTCTTTTTTTCCTTATTTATGATTTCTGTGGGATACAATCCCAGTAATGACACTGCTGGTTCAAGAGGTATGCACAATTTTATGGCCCTTTGGAGTTCCAGATTGTTTTCCAGAATAGTTGGATTATTACACAACTCCACCATCAACGCATTTGTGCCCCAGTTTTCCCACATCCCCTCCAACATTTATCATTATTTTTTCCTGCCAGCTTACCCAATTTCAGAGGTGTGAGGTGGTACCTCAAAGTTGCTTTAATTTGCATTTTACTTATCAATAGTGATTTAGAGCCTTTTTCATATACCAATAGATGGCTTTAATTTCATCATCAGAAAATTTTCTGTTTATATCATTTCACCATTTATAAATTGAGAAATGACTTGTATTCTTATAAATTTGATACAGTTCTTTGCATATTTTAGAAATGAGATCTTTATCAGAAATACTAGCAGTAAAGATTTTTTTCCCAGCTTTGTAATTCCCTTTTAACCTTATTTCCATCATTTTTATTAGCATAAAAACTTTTCACTTTAATGTAATCAAAATTGTCCCTTTTGCTTTTCATGCTGTTGTCTACTTCTTCTCCAAAGATTTGATAGATAAATTACACCGTGTTCTCCTAATTTGGTGATGCCATCATCTTTTATGTCCATTTTGTCTTTATTTTGGTAGAGGGTATGAGATGTAGTCTATGCAAAGTTTCTGACATTATTTTCCAGTTTTCCTTGAAATTTTTGTCAAATAATGAGTTCTTATTCAAGAAACTGGAGTTTGCAGATTTATCAAATACTAAATTACTATAAGCCTTGATTATTGTGTCTTGCATACCTAATTTATTACACTTTTCCACCACTTGTTTCTTAACTAGTACCAAATAGTTTTGATGACTGCTGCTTTATAATATAGTTTTAGGCTTGATACCATTAAATCACCATTCTTTGTATTTTTTCCATTGATTTCCTTAATATTTTTAACCTTTGGTATTTCTAGATGAATTTTGTTATTGTTTTTTTTTCTAGTTCTATAAAATAGTGTTTTGGCAGTTTGATTGTTATGACACTGAAAAAGTAGACAAATTTAGGAAGAATTTTCATTTTTATTATATTAGCTCAGCCTAGTCATGAACAATTGATATTTTTCCATTTGTTTAGATTTGATTTTACTTGTATGAAGTGTTTTGCAATTTTGTTCATATAGTTCTTGTGCTTGTCTTATAGCAAGTAGACACTCAAGTATTATATTTTGTCTACAGTAATTTTAAATGGAATTTCTCTATATTTTGCTGATGGGCTTTGTCAGTAATACACAGAAATGATGATCATTTGTTTCGGTTTATTGTATATTCTGCAACTTTGCTAAAGCTGTGAATTGTTTCCAGTAGGTTTTTGGATAATTTTCTAGTATTATTGAAGTATATCATCATATTATCTGCAAAAGTGATACTTTTATATAGTTTATCTCACATAAAATGCTATACAGGATGTTATTTTCTTTTCTTTTTTGGGGGGGGTGGGGTCATGGCCTTTGGGTAGACCAACAATTTTTAAATTGTCTCTTCTGGATCTATTTTCCTGGTTGGCTTTTTTCCAATAAATAATTTCATATTTTAATTGAAATTTTTTCATTATTTTTAATTTGTTTGACTAATTCTTGGTCTCTCACAAAGTCATTAGCTTTTATTTGCTCTGTTCTACTTTTTATTGTGTGATTTTATTCAGTTAGCTTTTTTATCTCTTTTTTCCATTTGATTGCTGTTTAAGAAGTTGTTTTCTTCAGACAGTTTTTTTCCTTTCCAGGCTGTTGACTCTCTCATGAATACCTCTCATTTCCTTTCTCATTTTTCTTCTACTTCTTTTATTTGCCTTTTAAGTCTTTTATGAGCTTTCTCAGGAAGCCTCTTTGGGCTTGTTACCAAATCATATCACTCTTTGAAGTTTCTTCTATGGATATTCTGTTCTCATCTGGGTTTGTGTTTTGATCTGTCCTGTCACTGTAGTAGCTTTCTGTGGTCAAGGTTCTTTTATGTTTCTTGGTTATTTTCTTTCCTTTTCTTTTGGTATTTCCTCTTTTTTTAATTTTTTGGTTGATCTCTACTCCTGGAATAAAGTGGATGCTGTCCCAAGCTTCCTATGCGGCTCTGAGGCTTAGCTTTGAACACAGGGTTCCCTTGTGTTTGCAGGGTATACTCTGCCCAGGAAACTGAACCAGGGTTCAGTAGATTTGCTGTAATAGCTGATTTGCTGTAATTAAGACCCTCTCACTGGCTTTCCCAGAATCTATCTGAGCTGGGCTGAACATCCTTTTTACCCCAGTGAGACTGACCTTTCTTGAAGATGTTCCAGTTTATCTTGAGCTGGACGATGGTTTCATTCTGTAAGAATCTGTCCAGAGAATTAGTTTCATTTGTTTTTTGAGGGATTCCTCATAATAAATATTTCAGAGGTGTCTTGTATCATAGTATTCTTAAGAACAGCTAAGTAACTCACAGCTGATCCCCTTACAATACTGTTACTTTGTACATAATACATTTTACTTCCCTCAACTCATAGAAATCTTTCCAGATTCTTCTGAGAGCATCATGCACAATAGTATTCCATCATAATCATATACCACAGTTTGTTTACCCATTCCCAATTGATGGGCATCCCCTAAATTTCAAATTCTTTGCCACCAGAAAAGAGCTGCTATAGATATGATTCTGATAGCTAAACCAGGTAGGGTGAAAAGAGAGAAGGAAAACTATAGACCAATTTTCCTAATGAATAATGATGCAAAAATTTTAAATAAGATATTAGCAATGAGAGTATAGAAAGTCATCCCGAGGATAGTACACTATGAATTAATTAGGATTTATACCAGGAATAAAGGGATAATTCAATATTAGGAAAACTATCAGCATAATCAATTATATTAATGTCCAAACTAACAAAAATTATATGATTATCTCAATAGATGCAGAAAAAGCATTCGATAAAATCCAACACCCATTCCTATTAAAAACACTAAAGAGTATAGGAATAAATGGGCTTTTCCTTAAAATGATTAGTTGTATCTATTAAAAGCAAGCATCATATGTAATGGAGACAAACTAGAACCATTCCCAATAAGATCAGGAGTGAAACAAGGCTGCCCACTGTCACCATTACTATTTAATATTGTATTAGAAATGTTAGCTTTGGCAGTAAGAGAAGGAATTAGAGTAGGTATTGAGAAAAACAAATTAGCACTCTTTGAAGATGATATGATGGTATACTTAGAGAACCCTAGAGACTCAACTAAAAAATTACTAGAAACAATTCACAACTTTAGCAAAGTTGCAGGATACAAAATAAATCCACATAAATCAGCAGCATTTTTATATATTACCAACAAAGTTCAGCTGCAAGACATACAAAAAGAAATTCCATTCAAAATAACTGTTGCTAGTATAAAATATCTGGGGATCTATCTGCCAAGGAAAAGTCAGAAACTATATGAACTAAACTACAAAACACTTTCCACAAAAATAAAGTCAGACCTAGTCAATAGGAAAAAAAACATTAAGTGCTCATGGGTAGGCCAAGCAAATATAACAACAATGACAATACTACCCAAATTAATTTACTTATTTAGTGCCATACCAATCAAATTCCCAAGAAATTATTTACAGATCTAGAAAAAACAGTAGCAAAGTTCATTTGGAAGAACAAAAGGTCAAGAATTTCAAGGAAATTAATGAAAAAAAAAGGCCTATGAAGGTGGCTTAGCTATACCAGATTTAAAACTATATCTTAAAGCAGCAGTCATCAAAACCATTTGGTACTGGCTATGGAACAGAATAGTCGATCAGTGGCATAGGATAGTATCACAGGACAAACTAGGCAATAACTATAGCAATTTAGTGTTTGATAAACCCAAAGACCTCAACTTTTGGGATAAGTACTCACCATTCAACAAAAACTGTTGGGAAAAATGGAAACTAGTGTGGAAAAAATTAGGGCTTGACCTACACCTAACACCACATACCAAGATAAGATCTAAATGGGTTCATGATTTAGATACAAAGAATGATATTATAAGCAAATTAGAGGAACATAGGATAGTTTACCTCTCAGACCAATGGAGATAGAATAAATTTATGTCCAAAGAAGAACTGGAACTCTTAATTGAACACCAGATAGATAACTTTGACTATATTAAGTTAAACAGTTTTTGTACAAACAAGATTAGGAGGGAAGCAATAAATTGGGAAATCATCTTTACATTTAATGGTTCTGATAAAGGCCTCATTTCTAAAATATATAGGGTATTGTCTCATATTTATAAGAATTCAAGGCACTCTCTAATCGATAAATGGTCAAAGGATATGAACAATTTTCAGATGAAGAAATTAAAACCATTTCTAGTCATATGAAAAGGTGCTCCAAATCATTATTGATCAGAAAAATGCAAATTAAGACAACTCTGAGATACCATTTCACACCTGTCAGATTGGCTAAAATGACAGGAAAAGATAATGACGAATTTTGGAGGGGATGTGGGAAAACTGGGACACTGCTACATTGTTGGGGGAACTGTGAAAGGATCCAAGCATTCTGGACAGCAATTTAGATCTATGCCCAAAAAGTTATCAAACTGTGCATACCCTTTGACCCAGCAATGTTTCTATTGGGCTTATATTTCAAAGAAATCTTCAAGGACGGAAAGGGACCCACATGTGCAAGAATGTTTTCGGCAGCTCTTTTTGTAGTGGCTAGAACTGAAAGCTGAATGGATGCCCATCAATTGGAGAATGGCTGAATAAATTATGGTATATGAATGTTATGGAATATTATTGTTATGTAAGAAACGACCACCAGGATGATTTCAGAGAGGCCTGGGAGACTTGCATTAACTGATGCTGAGCAAAATGAGCAGAACCAGGAGATCATTATACACGACAACAACAAGACTATATGATGATGAATTCTGATGGACATGGCTCTCTTCAACAATAAAATGCTTCAAACCAGTTCCAACTGTTCAGTGAAGAAGGCCATATACACCCAGAGAGAGGAATATGAAATGTGGACCACAACATAACTTTTTCATGCTCTCTATTGATGTTTGTTTGCATTGTGTTTCCTTTCTCAGATTTTTTTTTCTTGCAGACACGATTTTCTTGCACAGCAAAATGTGTGGAAATATGCATACATATATTCGATTTGTCTTATATTTTAACATAATTACCATGTAGTGGACTTCCTGCCATCTAAGGAGTGGGGACTAGGGGGGAAAATTTATAATGGAAAACTTTGTAAGGGTCAATGTTGAAGAATTACTCATACATATGTTTTGCAAATAAAAAGCTTTAATAAAAAAAGGAAAAAAAAGAACTGCTATAAATATTTTTGTACATATGGGTGCTTTTTATTTTCTTTTTTTATCTCTACTATTGTTAAATCAGAGTGTATGCATGGTTTTATAGACCTTTGGTTATAAACTCAAATTTCTCTACATAATGGTTGAATCAGTTCTCACATCCACCAGCAGTACATTAATGTCTTATTTTCCCCACATCCATTATCTTCTTCCTTTGTCCGATTAGCCAATCTAATATGTATGTTGTAATACCTCAAAATTGTTTTAATTTTAATTTCTCCAATCAATTGTGAATTAGAACAATTTTTCCTATTTCTTTAGATAGCTTTGATTACTTCATCTAAAAACTGATCGTATATTTTGGCCATTTATCAATTGGGGAACAATTCAGTTCTATACATGTTTGAGAAATGAGATCTTTATCTGAGAAATATGCTTCAAATTGCTTTTCAGTTATTATTGCAACCATATTTCTCTCCATCCTATTCCCCAACTCATTTATTCTGTTCTCTCTCTCCTTTCAATCAGTAAGTTTTCAAAACTGTTTTGCTTCAATTTGGAACTATGCTCAAAAAGTTATCAAACTGTGCATACCACTTGACCCGGCAGTGTTTCTACTGGGCCTATATCCCAAAGAGATTTTAAAGGAGGGAAAGGGACCCACATGTGCAAAAATGTTTGTGGCAGCCCTTTTTGTAGTGGCAAGAAACTGGAAATTGAAAGGATGCCCGTCAATTGGAGAATGGCTGAATAAATTATGGTATATGAATGTTATGGAATATTATTGTTCTGTAAGAAATGACCAACAGGACGATTTCAGAGAGGCCTGGAGAGACTTGCATGAACTGATGCTGAGTGAAATCAGCAGAACCAGGAGAATATTATACACAGCAACAAGACTATACGATGATGAATTCTGATGGACATGGTTCTCTTCAACAATGATGTGATTGAAACCAGTTCCTATTGTTCAGCGAAGGAAGATAGTCAATATACATCTGCAGAGAGGCCTGTGGGAACTGAGTACGGATCACAACACAGCATTTTAACCGTTTCTGTGAATATTTCCATGCATTTTGTTTTCCTTCTTAGGGTGTTTTTTTTTCTTCTCTTTCTAGATCTGATGTTTCTTGTGCAGTAAGATAACTGTATAGATATGTATACATGTATTGGATTTGTCATATAATTTATTATATTTAGCAGGTATTAGATTACCTGTCATCTAGGAGTGGGGGTGGGGGAAAGGAGGGGAAAAGCTAGGGGAAAAAAGTTTTTGCAAAGGTCAACGTAGAAAAATCACTCTTATGTTTTGTAAATAAAAAGCTTTTAATAAAAAAAAAACTTTTTTGCTTCTCAGTATTCCCTTTCATTTTCTGTCTTTCCTTCTATTACCACCCCTTTTCATTTTTCTTCTTCCCCACCTCTTTTCTTGTAGATTAAGGGTAGATTTTTACATCCACTTGAGTTTGTATTTTATTCTCTCTTTGAGTCAATTCTCTGAAAAGTAAGTTCGTTCATTCTACCTATCTCCTCCCTTTTTCACTCCAATATAAAAGCTTTTTCTTGCTTCTTTTATGGGAGATAATTTACCTCATTCTACCTCTCTCTTTCCCTTTCTCCCAGTACATTCCTCTCTCACCCTTTAATTTTATTTTTTACATATCATTCCTTTATATTCAACACACAACTGTGACTTCTATCTACACAGAGACACACACAGACACACAGACACATATACACACAGACACACACACACACACACACACCTTTTAACTGTCCTAATAATGAGAAATTCTTTTGAGTTACAAGTATCATCTTACCATGTAGGAATATGAACAGTTTAACTGTTAGAGTTACAAGTATCATCTTACCATGTAGGAATATTAACAGTTTAACATAATTAAGTCCATTATGATTTCCCTCTCCTATTTACCTTTTGTGCTTCTCTTGATTCTTGAATTTGAAAGTCAGATTTGCTGTTCATCTCTGGTATTGTTATCAATAGAAAGTCCTCTATTTCATTTAATATTTATTTTTTCACTTGTAGAATTATTCTCAGTTTTGTTGGGTATTCTCAGTTCAGTTGACTCTTGGCTACAATCCTAGCTCCTTTGCCCTCCAGAATATCATATTCTAAGTCCTTCTGTCCTTTAATATAGATCTTTAAATCTTGTGTTATCCTGACTGTGGCTACACAATTCCTGAATTATTTCTTGTTGTTTGTGATAGTTTCACCTTGACTTGGGAACTCTGGAATTTGACTATAAGATTGCTAGAAATTTTTATTCTGAGATATCATTAAGGAGATGATTGGTGTATTCCTTCAATTTCTCTTTTACTCTCTGCTTCTAGAAGATCAAAGCAGTTTTCCTTTATAATTTCTTGAGAGATCATGTCTAAGCTCTTTTTTTTGATCATGACTTTCAGGAAGTCCAATAATTTAAAATTAATTAATCTATTTTCCATGCAAGTTATTTTCCAATGAAATATTTCATATTGCCTTCTAATTTTTCATTCTTTTAGTTTTGTTTGATTGCATCTTTATTTCTCATTTAGTCATTAGGTTCCATTTTCTCAATTCTAATTTTTCAAGAAGTAATTTCTTCAATGAACTTTTGTACCTTGTTTTCCATTTGACCAATTCTACATTTTAAGGTTTTTTTTCCTATACTGAATTTTTGTCCCTCTCTTTTCATTTGGCTAGTTGTGCTTTTTAAGGCACCCTACTCTTAAATGGCTTTTTATATTTCCTTTGCCATTTGGTCTGCCTTTTTTTTAAGATTCTATTTTCTTCAATATTTTTGGATGTCTCCTTTACCAAACTGTTGACTTATTTCTCATGATTTTCTTGCTTCACTCTTATTTCTCTTCCCAATTTTTCCTCCACTTCTCTTACTTGATTTTCCAGAACCCTTTTTGAACTCTTCCATGGCCTGAGACGAATTCATATTTTTTTCTTGGAAGTTTTGACTTTGCTATCTTCTGAGTATGTATTTTGATTTCTCTTGTCACCACATCAACTTCCTATGGTCAGAATTTTTTTCTGTTACTTTCTCATTTTCCCAGCCTATTATTTGATTTTAACTATTTGCTCAAATGAGACTCTGCTTCCAGGGTTAAGGATATACTGACCCAAGTTTCAGGGGTCATGTGAAGCTGTTTTCAGATGTATTCCTAGGGTCCTATAAGTTTTCAGTTCTTTCAAGGTAGTCTGGTTTAAGGAGAAGTATATTTATTACTCTCCTGGCCTATGCTCTGGTCTGTGAGTGACAATATATCCTCTTTTCTGTGCTGAAATTATGAGAACTGTCTCAATCCTGCCATGTTCAGAAGATCTTTTGTATTAGTTCTCTTCCTCTACTGAGACTATCACCAATGATTGCAACTTGAATCTGAATATTGGCAAAGCAACAGTCATCACTCAGTGCTAGCAAAGAGAACCCTATAATCTCCTTCTGACTAGTTGTTTGACCTCTTTACCATGTTTGAACTGAGAAGTCTGGAAACTGACACTAATTCAGTCTCACTGAAGTCTTTTTTCTGAATTTGGTCTATGCTGGCAGGACCTTTGCTCCACAAGAAACCAGCATTTTTTTTTCTGGAGGTAGATAGCATTTTTCCCCATAAATCCTTCAGAATTGTTTCACTTTATTGTATTGCTAAAAATAGCTATTATTCACAATTCATCATTGTTGTTAACATATTGCTGTTAACAAATACAATAATATCCTGACTTTGTTCACTTTGCATCAGTTCATAAAAGTCTTCCCAGATTTTTTGAAAGCATTATGCTCATCATTTTTATAGTACATTAGTATTCCATCACAATCATATACCCCAACTTGTTCAGCCATTGCTCAATCAAAAGACATCCTCTCAATTGCTAATTCCTTACTCAAAAAAAGAGCTGCCTTAAATATTTATGTCTATATTTCCTTTTCCTTTATTCTCTTTGTGGTATTGCTCAAAGGGTATGCACAGTTTTGTTTTGTTTTTTATTTGTAAACCCCTTTTATTTTTTTTTTATTAAAGGTTTTTACTTACAGACCACATGAGTAATTTTTCAACAGTGGCCATTGCAAAATTTTCTGCTCCAAATTTTTCCCTCCTTCCCCTCACTCCCTCCCCTAGATGGCATGCAGTCTTCTTCATATTAAATGTTAAAATATATGATAAATCCAATATATATATATATATGTATGTATATATACACATACATATATATATATACAGTTATCTTGCAGCTCAAGAAAAATTGGATCTAGAAAGAGAAAGAAAAAAAAAAACTAAGAAGGAAAAAAAATGCAAGCAGACGTTTTAAAAATGCTATGTTCCCACAGGCTTCTCTCTGGTTGTAAAAATGGCTTTCTTCATCACTAAACAATAGACATTGCTATGTTGAAGAGAACCATGTCCATCAGAATTGATCATGATATAGTCTTGTTGTTGCCATGTATAATGATCTCCTGGTTCTGCTAATTTCACTTAGCATCAGTTCATGTAGGTCTTTCCAGGCCTCTCTGAAATCATCTTGTTGGTCATTTCTTACAGAACAATAATATTCCATAATATTCATATACCATAATTTATTCCACCATTCTCCAATTGATGGGCCTCAGGTATGCACAGTTTTATGGCTCTTTTGACATAATTTCAAATTGCTCTCCAAAATGACTAGAACAATTCAGACTCCTCAATGAAATCATAAACTTCTCATACTATGTTCAAGTTCAGGCTAAATACCATTTGTCAAGGATGCTGTAGAGAATTGGGGCTAAACTGGATGTCCTTAGAAATGCTTTTCAACTCTGGACAATAGGCAGAACTGGCTGTTTCCAGAGTTTGGAGGGATCTACTGTTATAAATGATTTATTAAGAAATTTAATTCATGAATAAAGACATCCATGTTTTGCTGCCTCATCCCCCATCAATTCCGTGGGCATACAGTAGTAGCACATATCAATTGTTTAAGCAGTAATAATAATAATAGATATTCTGAGATAAAGTTATTTATTGTTATTTAATTCTGTAGGTTGTGTTATTTTTACACAGATTTATTTTATACACAGAGAGATGTGTGAATTAATCACATTTAGTTCATAGAGTAAAAGGAAGCTAACCAATCTTTAAAGAATTAGAATGTGGGACTTTGACCTCATTAGCACTCTGCTTTAGGCCTTTTCTAACTAATGAACTGGAAGTTACCATTTAGCCACCTTTATTACTGGATTGAGTATGTGCCTCTATACCCTGGAGATCTGGCTGTCCCATTAGGTTTTACATTCTATAGATCAACATCTTTCAATTGATACATACAGAAAAGAGGTAGAAGTGATTTTAGAGATCATTTAGTCCTGCCTTCTCATTTCTATGCCCACAGATCAAAAACACTTGCAGAGGTTTTATAGGAATGTCAGAATATAAAACTCAATGTTCAATTAAACTGATTGCTTCTTTTCTTACAGCATGCAGTCTCTATATTTTCCTATAGAAAACCTTTAATGCCATTTCTCTATTAGTTTACCATATGCCAAAAGTATTTTAGACTCATGGTTTTTTTTATTATTCTATTTCCCATATTATTTTACTTCACTAAATCATTCTCTAGCATCATAACACTCCTCTTCTTTTCACTCTCACCTGAGAAAGCAATCATTTTTCCTTCTTTTAGGAAATTTTTTGTTTTGTTCTCTTTATCAGCCACTCATCTTCTTATCTCTATGTTGGTGCACTTTTGTAAGCAAAGTTAATTCTTTTAAAGTAAAAGCTATACATGCAACTATAAGAACGGTGCACACAACAATTCCTCTGCAGTGAGAATGGAGTCTGAACTCAGAAGAGTTGGGTTGTAATCTTGCTTCCAGAAAGTCCTCAGTTAGGTAAAAATGAGCATTATGTCACTTCTGAATCTGTTTGGTTTTTATTTTTAGATATTAAACCAAGAAAATGGCTATTCATATCTTTTTCAAGAGCATTTTATACTGCAAGGGGTAAAATAGGTTGTTTATTTCAATAATTTTGATAACATTTTTTTCTCTTTAGTAAGACCCTCAATCCTGCTGTGTCTTTAGGAGAGGAGAAATAATAAGAAAATAATAGCTAGCATGTACATAGTATTTTAGGGTTTGGAAAAGCACTTGAAATTTTATCTCATTTGTCCTTAAAAGAGGTTTGAAACAAGGGCTGATTGAGGTTAAGAGATTGTCCAGTGCCCTACAGCTAATAGGTATCTGAGGCAGGATTAGAACTCAATTCTTTCTAGTTTCAAGTTCAGTGCTTCATCCAATGGACCAGCTAGCTAATTTATAACTCAAATATATAATCATAGTTATATCACTGATTCATAGCCAATAAGTTTATACAGTTTGAATGACTTTTTCCCCCTTGGATATCCATAATTGCACAGGCACCTGGGATGAGTAATCCTTTGGCTAGGCACATACTGCTATAGAGAGTCTCTCCTCTTAAATAAAATCTCTTTGTGTAGAGTGTAGGGTAAAAAGGAAGAGTTGTTGAAGAGTGTTCTCTGACAAAATGTAGAACAGACTGAGGTTCAAAGATGTTGAACATTCTTTTAAGATACAAAGTAAGCAATAATTGGCAGGGTTGGTTTTGAACCCAGGTCCTCTGATTCCAAATCAAATATTCCTTCTACTATATTTGTTTTCTAACCAATATTGAAAAACAAGAAAAATTAAGTAAGTTATATGAATGTCTTGTCTCCATGATGCTCACCATCTAGATGCTAAGAACAAAGCCTAGGAGATACTTCCAAATGTCCAGATGTTTGGCTATGAGCAAAGAAGACATCTGGAAGAACAACTAATTTTTCACTTCCCATCTGCATGTTTCAGTTTCGTGTAGACGCAACCTTAAAATAAAAAATAGAAACAGAATGAATCCACAGACTTGCTTGGGTTAACTAATTATTGGCAGATCTATTTGCCAACGTTGTTGAGTCATAGTCTTATTCCCCCTATAAAGCAAGGATCTGTTTCTCATTGGCAGCAAATCTTCAGCATCAGCATATTGGATGCTACAAGTATTTGCTCTTGGTTTTCCTTTGTTTTATTATATCCAACCATGGTCTAAGAGAACAAAGGACATAGAACCAAGCAGGAAGTGCTTTGTAAAAATACAGTAAATGAGTGTCCTTCCTACAGAAGCCACTCCCTTTGCTTCTTAATTTGTCTTAGACATTTCTCCAAATATTTTCAGTGGCAAATTATTCATTTTTGACAGGAGTCAGGAAATGGCATGTGTTTTTTGTTTGTGTATGAAAGAACATGGAGAAAAATATATAAAGCAAACTGGCCCAGAGTAAGGAATATAAAGATAGGTGATAAAAAATAGAAAAAGTAGTGTCACATAATGCTACTTAACACAAGGTAAAATGCTATTATTTGGACCATCAATGAGAACACTGTCTCTGCTGACAGAGTGAGGTAAAACAGAAATGATGCTAGACAATTATATTATGGGGAATACTTTAAAGAATAGTAAATGAGAAGAAAATCAGAGAGCTGTCTCACTACATACGTGGAGATAACTTCAGTCTTCTATGAACTCAGAAACTTTTGATTTAAACAAATACACACTAGGGACCCTTGCTATTATTTTATATCCTACAGGAAGAGGAAAGACTTTGTCAAAATTGATATAGTCCTTGAAGGGCCCCCAGATAGGGTAGAAAAAGAATCCGGAAGTCTACAAAAGGCCTTGGGAAATACAAATAAAGGTGAATGGAACAATAGTAAATTATCATTGTGTGACATGGTGACATGACAAGTTTTTTTTTTTTTTTTTTTTTTTTTTTAAACGGGGAATTCCTATACAATGAAAAGATACACTAGAAGTGACCAGTAGGGTAAATGTTCCCTTCCTTGTTATTTGGCCAAGACTATATGGAGAAGTGGAAAGAGCACTGGATTTGGAAATAGTGGAGACAAGGAGTGAGAAAAGAGAGAGACAGACAGACAAAGAGAAAGAAATGGGCAGAGACAAAGTTAGAGACAGAAACACCCAGAGTTAGAGACACACAGAGAGAGTCAGAGAAGAGAGTCTGAAAATATTCATTTATTAATTAATCTATGCTGCCAATCTGTTGCTTTAAAAATCCTTCTCTAATATATGACACCCAAAATTGAAATAATATTTTACATATAGCAATAAAATTAAAAGAAAAATTATTTAAACCCATGTTTTATTTTAATTACAGTACATGTGCTACAGATGTTAGAGGCTCTTCAGGTTCACACTTGCAATATCTTTTATTCATATTAAAATATAATTACAAATGATCTGAGATTGATTAGTTATTAGGATCACTATTTGCAGACTAATTTGACTATTCTTCAATTTATTCTCTTAATTTTTTCAAAGATGTGGGATGATAAATGAGTGATGTGAAAAATGTCACTCACATGATACTCAGTCCTATCTCTAACAGGGTATTGAAATGCTTCTTTCCTTTGTTCCTTTCCTTTCTTTTTCTTCCTCTTTCTCTTTTAACTGTCATCTAGGAATATATCACATTCTCTCTCTCTCCCTCACCATCTCTCTCTCTCTCTCTCTCTCTCTCTCTCTCTCTCTCTCTCTCTTCTCTATCTCTGTCTTTCTTTTTCTCTCTTATATATACATATATTTGTGTGTATAGAGAAAGATATATATATATATACATATATGTATGTATGTATATATATATATACACACTACACTAATACACATACACACACATGAATTCCTATCATTTGGGTTTTTCTTGGCAAAGATATTGAAGTGGTTTGCCATTTCCTTCTCCAGCCCATTTTACATATGAGGAAACTGAGGAAAACAGGATTAAATGATTAATCCAGGGTCACATAAATACTAAGCATATGGGACCAGGTTTGAACTCAGGAAGATAATTTTTTTTTTAATTCCAGATAGATTGAATTATTCACTGTGCCACCTGAAATAGGGTAAAATTTTCTCAAACAAAAGACTTAATCTTATCACATAAACACACAATTTAAATAATTGTCCTTTACAATGATGTTTTGAGATTGATCATGAAGCATTTCCATAATTTTCTTTAAAGTACTGATTCATTTCAGTAGAGTAATTCAGATTCTTTTAGTGGAATTAAGATTATAGGCAAATGGAATTTCTAAAGAGGGTTACTTAGAAAAATACTTAAAGAACTGCACTGCTGCTGCTATTATTCATTGGAAGGGAACGTAAATGAATGTGCTTAGTTTGAGCATAATGAGAAAAAGGAAGCGTTTTCATTACCAAACTAAATTATAAAGAATAAAGCAGCTTAATTTTATGTCTACATTGGAGGGGACTTGATTGAGGAAAGCCTGAACATCTGAAGATTAAGCATAGATTTCTATCAAAGAATATATTTTTTAATTTAATTAGTCAGGTTTCTTTTAGTAATATTTATGAAGGTTAATAAATGTGATTTTAGATTAGAAAAAGTCATTTGTTTCTGCATGTCATTAATAATGTTATAAATCCAATTGAAGTTATGTTGGTTTTGTGTTTATCATTTTTGTTGAGGATTTAGTTATCCCAAATCTTTATGGTCGTTTGTGAATATTTTGAAAGAATACATTTTCATTTATTGGCTATGTTTACTTGAATATGGACATTTTTGGTAAATATAATATCTCCTTAGATATAGCATATTCTGGGACAGCTAGGTGGCTCAGTGGATAGAGCACCAGCCCTGAAGTCAGGAGGACCTGAGTTCAAATCTGGTCTCAGACACTTAACATTTCCTAGCTGTGTGACCCTAGGCAATTAACCCCAATTGCCTCAGGGAAAAAAAAAGATATAGCATATTCTTTGTAATTGTGGCACTATTTTAGAGATGATACAAAAATGCATCCTTCCTATCATTGTCATGTTTGATAGTCTCTAGTGGTACTTGAAATACCTATTATTGAGCTACTTCTAATGCCTTTAGACTGAAGTATTAAATCCAGAAGATTTCTCTTAATATACCCAATACCTGGAAAAGCAACATATTCACACAGAATATTAATTAGTATAATAAATTAGTTAGCTGTTATTTATTTGAAACCTGAATATTCGTGGAACATAACCAAAACCAGGTTAAATTTTGATATAGATAAGTTTTGAAAGGAAAACTAGTTGTCACAGTCCTGAAAGTCAGAAATCTCTGAGTACAAATCAGACCGCTTGACTAGCTGAGTGACTCTGCAAGGCATTTAATCTACACTTGACTCAATTACCCCAAATGCAAAATGGAAATAATTATAATATCTATCAGAATTGTTTTAATCATCGCACTTTAGATATGTGTAAAGCACTGAGCATAAAATAAATATGGGAAAAGCAAGAAAAAATAGAATGGAACTGTGGAGCACAATTTTTTAGGAGGTATGGGGTCCTATATCTTCAGATTATTGACAAAAGCAAGCATTTATCATGTGACTTCTAAGTGTTGCTCTATGTTAAATGCTCAAATTACAAAGAAAAGGAGGGAAATAACCCCTGTTCTCAAGGAGATTACATTCTAATGAGTAAAAAATGTTAAAGATATATATTATAGGTAGGTAGTAGTATTATATTAATAACAGTAGGTAGGAGTTAAGCCAACCTATGTAATTTACATTGTTGGCAGTTTCATTCTATATACACATATTTGTTTATGAAATTTAACTAGTTTTTATTAAAATTTTAGCCATTTAATTTTGTGTTTTCCCATTCATTTTTTGTGTGTATTATATATGAAAAGGGACAAAGAGAGATTTAGATTTTTCAGGCATTTACCTATATCATCTCACTGATTCCCACAACTCTATAGCATAGGTACAATTATCCCTATTTTACATATGAGGAAATTGAATCTGAAAAAAAATTAAATTACTTATCCATAGCCAATAAGTTGCTGAATTTGGGTTGGTGAATTTGAACTAAGAAGTGATTTATAGTCTGCTACACTCCACTTTGCTCTCTGTCTCTCTGAATGTATGTATACACACATATACATATATACATACACACATATCAACATATACTTTACATATACATTTGTGTAGATGTATGGAACTTATTAAAATGACTTTCCTAGAACCAAGAATAATAAGCATGTTTGTACATATGGATATAATCAGTTACTTTTTTCTCTGTGTGTGAGGGAGTACTATTACTTTAGGGTTCTAATATTGGTTCCTCCAAAGAATTTTACATTTCAAATTAAATACAATTAAAGTACATATTCCACTTAAAATTATACTACACACAGTTATTAAGTACAATGATTATGCTAAACTCAAGTGAAAATGTTCCTTCATATAATTAAATATTCATTGACTGGATTTTCATTAATTAAACCAAGAATTAGTAAATCCAAATTACATACTTATAGCACATATTGTGTATGCACATAGTCTTCTGGAAATTATTTAATTCTGTTTTACCCCTGTGTCTTGAATATATAAGCAAAAACAAAGAATAAATTTCCTCTAATTCATGTGACCTTTAAAATCATTTATGAAAATAAAAGAGGGAGTTTTCCTTCCATCTCTAATAATATAATCACAGAAGTCCTAGAATTGTAATCAGGTTAAGGGAGGGAGTTCCATTCTCCATCTCAATTGATTGTAGTCAAAGAAAAGCAAGAATTTAATAACAAGTGAAAAGTAGATGTTAACTGACTTTCCTATAATCCTGCAATAATGTGTGAATAATTTCTTGATCAATATCAGAGGATGATAGAGGCTTAGTGACAATTCATACCACAAAGGAAATATCTTGACACTGGCTAAGGGAATCAGTCATACCCTGTGGACCTAGATATTTTTTTAAGTGTAAATTAAAAAAAAATAAAGTTATTTATTAATTGAAGCATCCAGAGCTGGCATTTCTTAGAGAGGGAGCAAGGGAAGGTTTTTGTTGCTGTTGTTGTTATTGTTGTTGTTGTTGTTGTTGTTGTTTTTCCTCTTTCACTCTTCCCACTGTCTCAGTTCCCCTTCAGGAGGCTGGCTAGAGGGGGTTGGGAAGAGAGGTCACATAGCTAGTATTTTGTCAGGTCTTCCTGATGATAAGGGCAGCCTTTTTTTTTTTTTTTTTTCCCTAGTTCTTTGTTATGACAATGCCTCTAGATGAGAGCTGAGACAGGTACACAATGACAGACATGGATACAGAGAAACATTTGCTTAAAAGAGGAAATAGCTTCAAGGAGTATGATTGCTCCTTCACAAGCAGAAAAGTAAGTTAGCAACAGAACCCAGAAAAGAGCAGAGACAAGCAGCCCAGATGAGTAACCTATGTAGCAGAGATAATGCAGCCTAGGGGAGTGGGATGAGTACTTTACAAAAAGAAAAAGGACTTCTAGGACTTCTGTAACAGGAATTATGAATCATATTTTGCCATATCTATATCCAGATGTTAGATGATCACTGTAGCTTTAGGTATAAAATATCCACTCCTCTGGTATTTAAAACACTTCATAATCTTGCTCCAGACTCCTGCTTTTCTTTCCAGGCTGATTACAGGTTATTTTGCTCTCAAAGATTCTAAACTACAGTTACACTGACCTATTTGTTGTTACCCTAAGAAGACATCCTATCTTTAACTTCCAGGCCTTGAAAAAGGCTGCCCACATGTGTACAATGTTCTCTCTCTGGAGCTCTGTCACTTGGAATCTCCAATTTCATTCCTCAGTTCAAATATAACAGTCTTTGAAAAGCTTTTCCTGATTCTGACAGTTGTTAGTACCCTTCCCTCAATCACTTTGTATTTACTTATCTGAGATCAAGTTGTTCATTCCTTAACCACTCCCCTCTTCCCTTAGCTCCCTCCTACCCCACTAGACTATAAATTTCTTAAAGACCTGGATAATCTCTCTTTTGTAAGGATACCTTCAGAGCAGAAAATATTTCCAGGCACATATTCAGTGCTTACTAAATGCCTATTTATTTATGTCAAATAGTTTTACATGGTAGTAATACACTTAAGTACTCTTTAAATTATGTAGTCCATTTACTTTCAAATGTTATGAAACTTAAACACATGTACTCATCCATGTGTTCCTGTTTTTGAATTATAAATTATTTTTAATTCCACATTTTTGATTAATATCTCAAGGGGTTTGAGAATGTTTTGTGGACATCTATCTTTAAATGTAATTTATTTGTAGGATAATTGCCTGTGTAGATTAAAGATTTAACTGGTACAGAAGCATTAATTAATCTCAGTGTGTTCCAATTTTTTTAAAATATGCTGCATAACTTAAATATGCTGCTAAAAATTAACAAATTCAGTAAATTTGATTTCATTTTATATCAATATAGTTGCAGCCAAGAGGAATAGAAGCTTTTCTATGAAAATTACTTTTAGTTGGGTAAAAAAATGGACATAACTCCATCTACATGGGAGGTCTTAGTATGTTCTCTGTAACCTGAGGGATTTCTCTATTCTGGGTATGGTTGGTTTAGTATAAGAGAAGAAACGTGTAAATTCTTGTAGGTTGTTCCTGACATGGTTGACAAAGTAACATTCTGAGATCCACTGATAATAATGACAATTCAGTCTCTCATAGTTTTTTTCACTATAAATTTGCAAAAGACTTCACAAACATTAGCTCATTACTTTTCACAATAAAATTGTATATTGCTCATAAGGCATAGACAATAAAGGCTATGACTGGCATCATTAAATGAAATCACGACATTGACTGGATTAAATATTTTAAAGACCTAAAGAAGAGTATCTGCTTATCCAAGTTTGCTAATTAGTAAAAATTAGATTGCAAAGTATTTTTCTTATTCCATCTTCTGATTTACTTCCTACACACATACACATACCTGCTTAGTCTTGTCCCTAAATCCAATCATTATTACCTTTCTGCTTTGCAACCTGCAGTTGTCCCACCAGCCTTATAATAATCTGTATTCCTAAAATATGTGCTCATGTTATTGCCTTAAGAATTTAATGAGACTCCCAATTAAGTCGTATGTGCTCCTTGTTGACTTCCTTTTGGCAGCACCCTACTGGAACTCTCACCCAATTTCAACACATTTTTATGTTCATCTTTATCCTGAGCTAAACAGTAGCTGGAACAAAGAGCCAAGGCTACATGTTTAAGCTAGTCAATGGCAGATTGTATTTCTCCACTCAATGAAAACTCTTCTCCTCTTAACCTTCTTACCCCAGTCCCTTCACTTTTGTTTATATGCTGTTTAGCTTAGGTATCCAATTCTGCATTATTTTGTACTAAGAAAAGTTTGTCCTTTTCCCCCTTACTCTTCCCCCATCCTTTTTTTCTGCCTCCATTCTCCCCTTTTTTCTGCCCCCTTTTCTCATTTCCCCCTCCCCTTTCCCTCTCTCCCTCCTAATTTATAGGAACAGTGGTTGTCTTCAAGTATATTGTCTTGTGAAAGAGGGACTAGGTTTCTGCTTGGCTGCAGAGGGCAAAAGTAACAGCACTGGATTGAAGTTACAAAGGAATAAATTTAGCCCTGGTGTAAGAAAAACTTTCTTATAATTAAAGCTCTACCAAAGTGGAAAAGGGTATTTGAGGAGTGAGTGGGTTTCCCCCTACTGAATATCATAAAAGCTGAATGATAACTTGTAGAGAATTTTATGTTCAGGATACTTGTCTATGAATTCTGATTCAGTCTGGACATGAAGTCTCTTCCAAATCTGAGATTCTGTTATTCTGTAATTTCTCTTTTCTTTTACTTCTTACACTTATACAATAGATTGTACAATATTTGGTGAGGTAAGTGAATAATAAATTTTATCTAGCACAGAAAAGAAAAATAATTTGTTTCAAAATTTCTTCAAAAATATCCTAGTTCTATCTATGAATTAGAAAGTAAAAATATAATCATTTCTGCCAGACCTCACATATTCTGATTCTAATACATTACTTGTCAGTGGTGAAGGCAACACAAAGCAATACACTAAAAATTATGGGCTTTATATATGTTACACTTACTGTCCAGAGATCTCTATTATTTATTGGAGGGATATGAAATATTAAACCATTTTTTTCATTAAATAACATATAGAAAGCATGCATAAAATATATTTCACTTATGCATATATATTAAGTATATATTCATTGCACATGTATATACATACACACACACATGCACAAAGAAAGACAAGAAAGGCAAAAATCAGAGCATATTGCTCCAATGCCTTTTTTATAGACTTTCTCTTAATCTCAAATTCTATGGCAGGTTTCAGGATCAAATTTCATAGGATCCCATATTTAGAGCAGGAAGAGACCTAAAGTTCAATACAGTTACCTCAATTTACAGAATACAGAAATGAAGTCTTTTAGTTCATAGTCTGAATGTTGCCATGAAGGAATATCTCACAAAACTGAGTCAGGATGGCAGATTTTTACTCTTTTACTTAAAGAGAATAAAGTCAAATTTACTAAAATAACCAAATAATCTATTTTTTTTCTCAGCTATGTTGAAGTGTCCTGAAAAAGGTTATGGTCAAGGGATCCTTTCTTTTTTTTTTTTCTTTTGGTTTTTGCTGAGGCAGTTGAGGTTAAGTGACTTGCCCAGGGCCACACAGCTAGGGAATGTTAAGTGTCTGAGACCAGATTTGAACTCAGGTCCTCCTGACTTCAGAACTGATGTTCTATCCACTGCACCACCTAGCTGCCCCTCAAGGGATCCTTTCTTAAGATAATCTTAGACAAAAAATAGATTCATTATTATGGTGGTCCTATGGTGAATGACCAGAGCAAATTTGTACATATCCAAGAACTGGTTGGTACTTGGATTTATTAATTTGGACCTTCATCACATATTTTCTTATGTAAAGTAGATAGCAGCAAATTAAATAATGATGATCTGCTGATAGGCTAACATCTTTGTATTTTAAGAATATATAAAGTCCTGGAACATGAACAATTAGAATTTATAAAGTGAAATCCTAACTAGAAAGTGTTGAGGAATTGCCCTTTTTATTAACATTAAGGAACTTTATAGAATAAAGTCTATTTTATTGGATGTCCATTATTCATTTTACTAGATATAGATTAAATTGCTATGTTCATTAACATGTTACACTATTTTTCAAGCATTTCAAACCTTGATTGTAGGAAATTATAGGATTTAATCCCTAAGCAGAATAGTAGCTCCTTGATGGCAAAGACTGTCTTCTGTTTTCAATTTTATTTCAATTTTTCATATTAGATATTTAATAGATGTTTGTGGAATTGAATTGGATTGAATTTAATTATAATTTCAAAGACTTAAAGCTGGAATAGACCTTGGAGGGCATCTTCTGCAATTGCTCTTCAATAACATTTAAATGTGAAATTATCCACAGTCATATGTTTCAAACCCAGAATTTTTAATTCCAAATAGTTTCTTTCATTATATCACTCTTTATTCTCAGTAAATTTTATATCTCATGGTAAATAGCAATTGATTAACATTCATTTTTTTTCTTTTGAGTCCTAAGGTAAGATCACTTAATTCAGATGACAGTATCCATTTTATCATTTTTACTTCTATAACATCTTTCTCTCCAGTCATGGAGTTACCATCCTAAACCAGACATTTGTTATCTCTTTCATAGACTATTATAGCAGCTTCCTAATTGGTCTGCTTAATCACATCTCTACTCTCTTCAAAGCATTCTTCACACAGCTCTCAAAGAGATTTTCTTAAAATACAAGTCTGTACTCAGTTACCTTCAGTGGCTCCTTTTTACCATTCTCATCTAATATAAACTATTTTGCTTGTTTTTAAAAACATTTTTAAATTTTATTTCAAATTCTTCAAATTTTAATTTGTGTACATTTTCATTTTTATAGGTTATTATTGTTAAAACACATCATTATATAGCCAAATTGACAAATATTGCTCATACACAATATTCTATGTCTCATCTCCTTGTCTTTGCACTACCTTGGCCAGAACTGTATTCCTTTCATACCCCTGCCTCTTAAAATTTTTTGCTTTCTTTATCAATAATCAAGATAACTAGTAATAGCTAATACTCACATATCACTTTAAAGTTTGTGAAAAATATTATCCAAGAGTTATTTTTTCAGAAATAGGAATGAACAGAGTTCTATACTAACATATTCACTGAGCATGGAGAAAGCAAAGAATGTCTCCCACATATTGTGTGAATTTCCTATGGCAAAGATTTGGGAGGCTCTGGACCACAGCTCGAGAGGATGGGGAGGCAGGGATGGGTTGCAAACTGCATTATTGGAAAGAACAACTAAATGAATGAGATCACCCCATCTGATAATTGAATTTGATCATTTGTTTCTTTCAAGGCTCAACTTGTTTTACCTTTGACATGATGACTTCGTCATACTGTCCTACCCAATTATCTCACATGTATTTTGTATATACTTATCTGATGAGAGAGAAAACACTGAAATAACTATGTACAAACAAGATTTATACAGGATAAATTGGAGAAAATCTGAAAGGAAGAGACAAGCATTAAGGGAGATCTTAAAAGTTTTCTTGCAGAAGGTGCGAATTCAACTGAGACTAAAAGAAGGCAGGAAATTCAGGAGTCAAAGATGAGGAGGAAAGCATTCCAGGCATTTGGGACAGTCTTTGAAAATGTCCAGAGCACATAGATGAATTGTTGGTTTTCATGAACAGCAAGATTTAATTGCACAATTCCTGCTTCATAGTAGGTAAATTTGTGCTTGTTCCTTATCCTTCTAAGCCCATTATTTTACAAATGGAATGAGAAATGGGGGCTTTCTAATTTAGACCCAGAGAGGCTGAGAGTTGGTATGGACATACAACTAATTTTTGGCAAAAGCAAATATTAATCCAATATTCCTTTCCACTGTATCATAATGCTTAAATACACATTAACAAGCAAACATTTACTTAGACTCCTGTTTTTGCTAAGCACTTGACCAGAACAATAAAAATGAACAACATAAAATTTTCTTCTAATTTCAAACTGTCTTAAGACAATTAAAAATCCTTAATTGTTAGTTACTCAATTGCTTGCCATTTTGAGACAAATACAGGAATATAGGAATTTATGATTAGCAGCCAAATGTGCCTTGATTAGCTAGCCACCAATGAAGTATTTCAGCTAATCATTTACCTCTGCATGACAGAAAGAAATTCAAAAATGTGTTTCATTAGAATATTTTTCCTCTCTTCTAAGCTTGACAATTTAGAAATCACCTGTTATATTAATATACATTACTCTGCATTTCTGAATTGGCTCCTTACCTTTGTATAGATAAAAACTTGGACTTTTTAATAGAAGAGATATAATTCTAAAGGAAAGGAAAGTTGGAAACAAAGAGCTTATTATAGAGGATGGGTCAATTTTTTTTTTTTTTTTTTTGCTTTTTGCTGAGGCAATTGAGGTTAAGTGACTTGCCCAGGGTCACACAGCTAGGGAATGTTAAGTGTCTGAGACCAGATTTTAACTCAGGTCCTCCTGACTTCAGGGCTGGTGCTCTATCACTGCGCCACCTAGCTGCCCCTGCGCCACCTAGCTGCCCCTGCGCCACCTAGCTGCCCCTGCGCCACATAGCTGCCCCAATGGGTCAATTTTTACACTAAATACAAATCACATGTTTACTATCAAATGGGTAAATTGAAATTTACTCCAACCTTTTTACCTTTTTGATTTGTGGAATTATAGTCAATGCATTCTTTTAATCTAAATGGGAATAATTCCATCTCTTTTTAATTGCATAAAACATTTTCCACTGTATGTTTTGCTGATTCCAACAGTATATTTATATAAGCATTTTTCTTTTTTTATAATTTTAATCATTACTATTTATCTTTTCTCAAAAATAAGGCTTTTGCCTAGCCAATTTCTAAAGTTGATGCATATTGAATTGAGTTTTACCAGGAAATCAGGTTATGTTAACTTATAGCATTTCTTGCCCAATTCTTAGAGGGGGAAAAAGATTGTGTTTTGAAGTTTTTTGTGAGTTTGCTTCCCATTTAAGTACCAAGTAAGTTAAAGGAAATTTCCAATGATTTGCCATATATGAGAACAAAATAGTACTGTGACTTCAAATGATAACATTTCTTTCCTGTTTTATCATTCTCAGAGATGATTCTATATTTGTGTATGTGACAGAGTAGTCATGAATAAGAATGGAAAATTATGCATAGACACAAAGGAGTATTAATTAGGCTTCTGGGCATGAGTACAGTTATAATGTAATGGACTTTCCCACTGTCACACCCTAAACACTAGAATTTTAATAAAGATTATGGGGAAAAGGTAGTTTAGGATTATTTATTTGATATGACAATCTTTGCTGGTTGCCAAATATTTGCTTTGCCTTATTCTTACTTCAAATGTTGCACTGTCCATCTTTCCTGTTTGGTGAAGAACAATTAGCAATATTCCATATTAAAAATTTAGACTGTAGTTAGTTTGCCTAAGCACACAGATAAACAATCCTAGTATTAGGTCCCAGCCATGCATTAGGCCACAGGACATTTGAGTTCTAAATAATCTTTTATAGCAGCCCTCAGCAGAGACATCCTAATGCCTATTGAGAAACCCAGATGGACTTTTTCCCTAAGATGAGAATGTAGAGAGCAGTCTAAATATATATATATATACATATGTATGTATATATACGTGTATGTATATATACATGTATGTGTATATATATACATATATATGTATATATATGTAAATTAGTTCAAAGTCATATGTGATGTTAGAGAAACTACAATTAATGTACTGCTCTGAATTAAGTATTGTAATGTAAGTGATAATATAATAGATAGGAGTTTGGCCTTGGAGTTGATAAGTCCTGGGTTCAAATCCTGTCTTGGATACACACTAGCTATATAACTAGGGGCAATGATTAAGACCATTAGAGTAGGATAACAGGTAGTATTCTAAGATTATATATTACAACCAATATACTAATTTGTGTCAGGAGAGGGAGTTTCCCATAAGAGTTCCCTATAGTAATGAAATTGAATATCATGAACAAAGTAACTATGTCCCCCACTTTTAATCACCCTATGCCCCCAAAGTACTATTTTATTGTCCTTCCAGTGTTACCTTAAAATTTTATACCCCAGTCATCTCATGAATTTATTTAGATTGTTTTTCATGCCCATAAGATGTTCCTTCTTCCACACATGTGAATATCATTCTTTAGTGATTATCTCAGATCCCATTTACCCCATTATGCCTTTTGACACCTCCATCTTTCATAAGATCTTAAGATAAGAAAAATATATTTTTTCTCAATCCAAATTATAATTATTTGTGTATGTCCTAACCTGCTTTTATACTATAAATTTCTTGAAGGCAGGGACTCTGCTATTTTTTATCTTTTTTTTTAATCTCTAGGGCCTAAGATACTGGTTTGGATATAGAAGTTACTTATGTTTACTAAAGGAATGAATAAATAAATATTCTTTTTGTTGAATCTTCATAATTTACTTTTCAATTCCTCACTACTTTAAGGTCTATACCATTTCATTGGTGTGGGTAATCACATGATACAGATTGCTTCTCATCTAGGTCTTCTTGTTCTTAAATCATGTAATTCTTGTCCATGGCTTTCTATAATTACTCCAAAGGGAACTGATTATGTTTTCTGAAATCTTGTCTGTGGGTCTTTTAAGAAATTGTTGGTATCAACTCTGTATTCTAGCTAAGTACATAATCTTTCACAATCCACGTGCTTCCTTTTCTATAATAGATTTTTAGAACTCAGTTTTATATTGGATTGGTGGTTTGCTTATCCCAGAATGATTGCAGAGTGCTTGAAAACAGAGATCATATTTCTCCCCCATAGCATCTAAAAGAATTCAGTGAATATATATTGGTGGGCTACTATTTATAATTGCGATATTAACCCACAAATGAGAAGCAATTTTTGATGTGCATAGTTTTTATCAGAATATGAGTGCTCTTTTGACCATATATTGAGATTCCTGCTATCTTTTAGGGCACAGTCAAACCACAACTACAGCCTGCCTGTCTGTCTGTCTATTTATCTACCTATGTATCATTTATCTATGTACACACACACTCACATAAACATACATAGACACATAAATATTTGGAGGCAATTGGGCCTAGTATTACATAGCTAGTAAGTGTCTAAGACTAAATTTGAATTTAGGTGCTCCTAACTCCAGGACCATTGCTCTATTGTATGATCTAACTGCCCCTTTTAGGTTATATTTTAAGATAATATGAGTTTCTAGTTACTGCTGAAAAGAGAATCATTTATAAGTCATACAGTTTTAGTTTAATTCATCAACTAGCCATTACACAACTATCATGTACAAAGCATTGTTCTAGGAGCTGGGGTTATTTTAGCTTGAAGAAAAAAACATTTGCTGACCTTGCAAAGAACATATACTTGGGAGTCATGATCCTATATTTATTTAATGCAGTTTAAATAATAAAGGTACAAATTAGGGTCAAAAATACAATTGTAGAAAATTTTGATTAAATCATTCATTCAATCCAAGTCTCTTAGCATCAAAATATGTATTTCCATGTAAATATTTAGACATTGATATCATGATAAGAAAATGATGCAATATTTTAAACACTTCTTGGTTTATTTGTCATAGTATTTTAAAAAAATGTTTTCTCAAGCACAATTTTGATACTTTTGTATTTGCACATCTAAACTTAAGCAGTAAAACTGAGGAAAACTGTTTACTGAGATTTGCAACCTCAAAAGGAAATGCAAATTTGATCTAAGTAAACTAATTTGATCTTTCACATATCAACCTTTTCTTTTATATTTACAATTTAAGATATATTTCAATGTTTACTCAATTTTTGTTAATGTCTAAGGAAAAATGTGCTTGTTATTATGGTATTAGTCAAAGAAATCAATGTCATTTTAGGGAAAAATGATAATTCATAGAAGGGAATTTAAGGCTTTATTGGCAACACAAAATCATTTGGTAACTTGAATTTTTGGAACTTGCTTAGGAATTCTGTTTTCTTTAAAAGTTTATATAAGTGGGGCAGCTAGGTGGTACAGTGGATAGAGCTCCAGCCCTGAAGTCAGGAGGACCTGAGTTCAAATCAGGTCTCAGACACTTAACATTCCCTAGCTGTGTGATCCTGGGCAAGTCACTTAACCTCAATTGCCTCAGCAAAAAGCAAAAAAAAAAAAAGTTTATATAAGTAATAACCCATGCTGACTTACTGTAGAAACAGGCCTCATATATATATATATGAATAAGTAATAAAATATATATATTTATATTTGTGTGTACATGATAAACATATATATGTGTACATGTACTTATAGACTAAGGATCCTAAAATTCCACTATTCACCAATTTTATTTTATTTGGGGATAACAGGAAGGGGAAGAAATGGTAGGAAGAAATGACTCAGAGAATTCCAGGTATTCTACTGAAGTTTTTCAGTGAATTAGAAATAAAATTACTTGCTTTTTAAAAGATTCACTGGAAGTGACATGATATTATATACTTTTTTCTCAGGGAAATGTGATGTTCTTATCAGTCCTGAGTAAAGTGAATCAGTTAGAGAAATCTGAAGAAGGTAGTCACAAGGGATGATCCAATTCATAGCATGTAAAGAAGATATGAGAAAGAGAAAAAAAAACTTCAAATATTCTGTCTAAAATAAATTCTCTTGTATTCTGAATCAATTCATATCAACTTCTCTTTTATATTTTAATGCTGATTCAAAAAAAATTATACCTTTCAACTTCAGAATATAAGATGAACACAAAATATGGTGAAACTTAAGAAAAGCATTGAAATTGCAGTACTTTATAGTTAATTTTTAATGGCTAAGATCCATATTGTTAACAGTGCTTCTTATTTGCATATATGTAAATATTTGTTTTCTGAGGTACAATTTTATTAAATTCAACTAGCACTTATTCATATGCACTAATGCTTCAAAATTCATCTTCCAATGAGAAGTGTGGTTATTAGCAATATTTTCATATAAAAAATTATAAGATCTTTTGACAAATGAAGAATTGGTGAATTTTAGAACCCTGTGCATTGGGCTCAAAATCCTTATAATGTCATTATTCTCTAATTGTTTCAAATAATGATCAGCTTAAATTTGGTTATATTCTAAACTTTATACTTTTAAGGGCTTATGATTTGCCAGTTAAATAATTTTTGACTGTGAAGAACTTCAGTTATTCTCTCTGCCTGTTCACACTTTTACCTATCCATTCACTAAAAGCACTTGGATAATTTCCACTGGATTCCTTTTCTAGGGAGAGTTGGTGAACTCATTCATTTTCTCAGTTATTCTTATAAACTTCGGTGATATAAGGAATGTAGGGCTGAAATTTTAAAACAGTATAGAGAGTTCTTATTCTACTTCTTTGTTTTTCTCTTAATGCTCTTTCTTGTATTAGGTACTCTCAATACAATACAATACAATTGCAATAGGCAGAATCTGACTTACCCTTGCCCTAGAAAGTTGCATGTGATTTTGTAGCCACAGTACAATCACAAAGCAACATCACTTCACTTTTTACTTCATCATTTTCTTTCAGTGAAAGCCACTTTTATTACTTCTAGGAAAACACAAGCAAACAAACAAAAACCACTTGGATTGAGGTAATATTTCTCATTGGAAGCAAAGAATGAACTATTATTAGTGTTATTTGAGAACTGAGTACAATAGTAGGTGGAAGTAGGCTGAAAGTTACAACTATTCTAAAGGACAATGTATTGTAGTTATTTGTTTACCACTAGAAATTGACTTGCTACCTACTTAAGGAAGCATTAAAATTTAGAAGTTTTATTTCTTCTCCAATAGGTTTCTCCTCACCAAAATAAACCTGAGTACCATGTTTCCTTTTCATGATAATTTATCACTCTCTTCAATAAGATTTCTTCTAGTGATGATTATAATTTTTAAAGTGAGATCTATAATTCTTTAAAGACAGTTACTTCCCATCCCTTGCTTTTCAGGTTAGTCTGTGAGAGAAATAAAATGCATTGCCTTAAAAGATAAGGAGTAGAACATCATATTAGAAAAAAGTGTATTATTATTCTTATTAATTCCTGTTAAAAAAAAAAAAAACTATGTCAAACATGACAGTACATTCCTTCTTAAAGAAATTTTGGTCTAGCCAAAGTTTAGAATTAGGAGGGGAAAAGGTGCTTGGCATAAAGATTTAACAGGAAAGAAAGCTATTTTAGAAGTCATTTGGGAACATGTTTTTGAAACAGGAAAAAACATACAATTGAGTTGATAATAGCACTCTCTAAAGGTTACAGCCACTAAAATGGACATGCCATCTTTTTTTCACCAGGAACGTGTTGTCCTCAAGGTGCAGTTCTCACTTAAGCACTGCATAAAGCATCCAGAAGCTTCTTCCTGAGAATTTTTTTTTTCCTTGGAAAAATCTATTTTTAAACCATAGCCTAGACTTAGTCACTGGAATAAATAATTAAAAATAAATCCTATTTGGCATGTGCAAAATTAAAATAGTTCATGAAGTACACCAATGGATAGCATGCTTATTTCCTCAAAATAGTGATCCAACTTTGTCTCTTACTACTCTCCAAATGCAATTCTTTACACTACCAGAATAGCCACATATCATGTCCTATGCTCTTTCGTATAGCTAAGCTTAAATGGACCATACCTTAGAATTTGATTCTCTCTTCTCTGCCAATTCGAATCTTTTATTTCATCCAAGACCTACCTTGACTTCCCCTCATGAATTTGCATCACCTAGATGATTTATTTGCCTATCTAAATTATATGAATTGTTATCTGACTGATTAATTTCTATATAGTATATCAATGGTCAGGACCATATCATGTTATAAAAAATGTTTTTGTATTGAAATGCTAGGAACACAACTTAATAAATGCATATGAAATGTTTAATATAAAGGAAGGATGTTAAAAGTAATGTTAAGTGTCCTGGGTAATAGCCAATGCACAGAAATTAGTTCCTCAAATACATACACACAGACACATACACACACATACACACACACACACACACACACAAACACATACACCCTGCTAGACTTTTTTTCTCCTTTAATAAGAAGTTTATACTGAAGAACAAGCTGAGTGTTATTTTTGGTAATAAATGAGAATTTCCAAAAATGAATAAAGTTCTCCCATTCCCCATTCCATTTTTTCTTTTGTTTCTTGTAGTAGTTTTCCTTTTCCTGGCACTTATAAATAATTTAAAGGTGTTACATATGAGATTGTAATCACAACCATGTGAATGAATTGTCACTTTTTTTCCTCATAACATGTGATGCTAGAGAGAACCTGCCCAAAAAAGGAAAACAGTTTGTAAAGAGCTTCTTAGGGAATTAACAAAATTTTGAAATAGTTTAAGAAGGCATTTGGTTTCGTTTGGTTTTACTGAATCTAATCAATATTTTGTTTTTTTTTTTGTTTTGCCAAAAAAATGAAATTTAGTTCTTGTAGAAAATCAAGAACCTTTTAAAGTTAAAATGAACAGTAGATCACTGGAAATAACATTATGAAAATGTACTGATTGCTAAAATTTAAATAATTTTGCCAAGTTGAGATGTAAATCTGATTACTGCTTTTACATATATTGTGTAAAATAATCCATTGAGTTGGAAGAATAGGTGCATGATATATGCTAGTTAGTATGACAATTTTATGGTATCTTTAGGGATATGTAGATTTTTAAGATATGTGAAAAACAAGACATGTTCTTTGACAATCAAATCTACCTTTAAAGAGGTAATATTAGCTGGCTTTATATAAACGAATATTCAATTTCATTTTAACAAACTTTCATTAAAGACCTATTATGTTCAAGCACCAAGCTTGGAATTACTAAACATAAACATTCAAAACATTTTGTCTTCACGGGACTTACATTTTATTAGTGGCATGCAACATATATACTAATAAAGAAAAACAATACGTGGAGAGTTTCAACAGTAAAAATTATGTGGAAAAAAAGAAGTCAGGGTAGAAAAAAGATGTATCATCTGAACTGAACTTTGTTGAAAATTAAGAACTTAAAGAGAAAGAAGAGAAAAATGAGTAGATTTTGTAGTTTGGAAGAAGCCAGTGGCTGCAGTGTAGAATAGGTAAAGGGGAATGATAGAAGATTATTATTTTTAAAAAGTATATTAGAGGTCAAATGCAGTGGAATTAAATTGTTAGGCTAAGAAATTTATATTTTACATCAGGAGTAATATTGATCTATTGAAGATGTTTGAGTAAAGAACCAGTATTAACAGGCTAGTATCTTAGGAAAATTAATTTAATAATTCTATAAGGAATGGCTTCAAGAAAAGAGAGGTGTGAAGCAGGGAAGCCAATTATTTCTATAGTCCTGGAGAGAGTTATCAAGGCCAATTTAGATAGAAAGAAGCATATAAATGTGAAGGTGGAATTATGAAAAATTATCAGCTGACTGATTATGAGAACCAAGAAAGAATCACTTGTGGGATCATTCTAATACTGCTAGGTAACTTAAAAAGTACATCCAACATACTCTTTTTAAAGCTCATAAAATTAAGACACATTAATAACTTGCTATTGTCACAAGGCAAGTTAGTGGCAGAGTTACAACTAGAAACTTCTGATTTCAACATTCCCTCCATTATATCTTCTTAGCATATTAGCATTTTATAATACCACATCCTTAATATTAGTCTCTGCTAGTCTACTTAGAAAATATCTTAGACATCCCTTCATCTAATCCTGTTAAAACCAAAATCTCTATTACTACACACATGCACATACATGCACACAAATACAACAATTTTGTACTCCATTTTGTAATCCCTTCATTAAAAATCTTTAACAAAAGCATATTGCAAAATGATGAAAATTTGGACATTCTTTTGGTGTCCTGTGTGGTAGGAGGAATGAACTTTTATATATTGGAGTCTATTTCCAGTTTTGTGTGTGAGGAAGCTTTAAAGCCCATAGTTCAGATTAATTGGAGCTATGTTTTGTTTCTGCCTTACACTGAGCAAAGAATTCTTTCCGCATTAGATCCTATAAAGATAGAGTTCAATAGCTGAAATTTCAAAGGGTGTTTTCAGGTTCCCTCCCACTTTTTCTGCTAATTGGACTAAGGCTTGGCCACTTGCCTCTTTCAAATAAAAGGAAAGTGACCAACAGCACCGGAAATTGGATAATTATGCCCACAATGGGAAAATTGCTTCTAAGGTTAAGCACTGAGTGCTAAATGAAATCCAAACTTTTATCTTGAAATTATATCTCTTTAATATTTATTCATTTCTCAGCTGAGAACATTTATTAGGTAAGCACATAACCATACTAGGAATATGTTCTTTCCAAACCAGTATTTGAAAAGCTGATTTTAGTCATCCTCAAGCTACAGGATTAAAGGAATTTTATATTTAATTGGATTAAACATTTTGATGTTTAATTACAGAAAAATGGGTATTTTATGTTTATCACAGAAGGATCCCAAGAAATTCACTATGGGCAGTTGATTGTAAGGAAATGGTACCAGAAAATTACAGTTATGATAAAAATGAATATAAAATTTATTGAAGTATGGGGTATTGTAATTTTCAATACAGTTTACCAGACAATTCAACAGATACCACATAGGGCTTGTAGAAACATCTGAGGCCAAGTTTTGGTTCTACCATTCACTGTTCTTGTGCCATTGGATGTTATTTTTAGTTTCTCAATATAAATTTTCTTATATAAAAAAATTTGGATGATAATATTTGTATTCAAAAGATTACTATGAAGTTTATTTTAGAAAAATATTTTAAAAATCTGTGACCAATAAAAAAATCTTTATAGCTATGTAAAACTATATATCGTTGATTATCCTGGAGCACATTGATACTCTTTATTTGATTATATAAAGTGAATCTATGGAACAAGGTTGGAGATGGGTAGAATAAGCATTTGAAATAGCATTTCTAAATGGAATAATTGATTTAATAATGCCTTGTTATTAGATGAAAAAAGGAATGATTGTACAAACCTGGAAGAAGATTCTAGTAGTTATATTTGATAATTTCTAAATAGTGATTCTAAAATGATGTTCTATAATTCTAAAAAACTAGTGTGATCCTCAAATACACAACTGAGAGAAGATTACTCACAAGCCATGAGATAACCCATACATTGTATGCAGTATGAGTCAGACATTTTCTAGAATTCTGGACTCTATCAAGTGATTGTATGAAGAATGGAAAGGGGTATTATCAGAAAACTCCTTCAAAGATAATAGAAATGTTAAATAGCTAGTAAAAGGAAAGAATTAGTTCAATCAAAAAGACTGATTAATACTATATACTTTATAAATATTATGAAATAGAAATCTTTCTCTCCTGTGAAGAAAAAAAAATAAAGGGATTATATAGACTTGTTTTGTGGACAACTTTCCTAACAGTGTGAACCTTTTTCCAGTAGTAATTGTATAAAAACTAAAAGTAGGAAACATGATTATCTATGTAAGATGATTTGGTACGGTCTTATGAGAAGTGAAAAAGGTGTATCACCTACATGTTAATAGTTTGATTCCCTAAAAATACACACTTCATACCCACACACTTGTGATTTCTTCAGTAGTGTAAAACTCAAATAAAAATGGAGCCACTAATCCATATATAAAGATCTCTTGGTTTCATAATAACTTTGATTTAAAATGTAACCTTACACATGTTTTATTGTATTTTCATTTATTTTTAAAAATATTTAATTACATTTTCATCTTGTTTGGGCTGTACGTGGAGATGACAGGGGTTGGAATGAGTTATGGGTGAAGTGTTTGATGACTTGTGATGTAGAGGATTCTGGGAGAGGAAATCCTCTATACCAAAGCAGTGCAGCAATTTGGGGCACCTTATGCTTTCAGAGAGTTGTCTATGGGCACTGAGACATTATATAATTTGCCCCTTTTTATATAATCAGTATGTTTTAAAATTAGGGCTTGAATGTTCCAATGTTAAGCCCATTCTACCATCCATTCTGCCAGGAATTACTATTTACTATTATTGCAAATATCTATGATAAACCAAATAGAAATTGACAGTTATTCTAGTTGGGAAAATATGAATTCTTAATTTGTGTATTGCAGATCTCACTGTGCTGTTCAGTAAATTAAATTATTTATTGTGTGCTATTTCATCCCCCTCAAATGGGGAATTTTATTGAATTTGTTATGATCTTTCATTATTATCTTAAACTGTTATACAAAAATATAGAACTTATAGCTAATCTGTGTTATTATGCAAAAAAAGAATTAAAAAGAAGACAGAAAATATGGTGCCAAGTCCTTATTCCTCCAGTAATTTTTGGTTATTGAAATTTTAATAAGTTGGCAGATTTTCATGAAGAATCCCTTTTAGACTTGCTTGGTTACTAATGCCTTACCATAAAGGACAGTCACTTTATCTAGATTCACGTACCTGGTTTCTAGTGTCTCCAGAGACAGCTAGGAAGAATTGTGGATAGATGTCTGGTTCTGAAGTCATGAAGAGCTGAGTTGAAATTCAGCCTTAGACATATTTGACCCCTGACTCAGTTTCCTCAGATGTGTATGGGGAATATTAAAAGAAACTATTTTCCAAACTTTCTATAAGAATTAAATGAGATAATATTTGTTAAACCCTGGGCAAATCACTTAACATTGTTTATTACAGTTTCCTCATCTGTAAAATAATTTGGAGAAAGAAATGGCAAACCATTCCATTATCTTTGCCAAGAAAATTTCAAATAGGGTCACAAAGAGTAGGACACAATGGAAAAGAATGAATAACAACAAATGCATAATAGAAACTTAATAAATGCTTATTCTCTTCCATAAAATGGAGGAGATGAGGTAGAGGGAGGAAGAGAGGGAGAGAAAAAAAATCTCAAAGAGAGAAAGAGAAAGGAAGGAAGGGAGAAAAGAAAGAAGGAAGGAAGAAAAGAAGGAAGGAAGGAAGGAAAGAAGGAAAAAAGAAGGAAGGAAGAAAAGAAGGAAGGAAGCAAAGGAGGGAGGAATGGAGGGAGAAAAAACAATAAAAAAGAAAATCATAGCATCTTAGATGACTTTAAAGAACAGAAGGAAAATCTTTTTTTTCTTTCAAATTCAACAAAATTATTTATATAAAGCTAACCCAGGAAAAGTTAAGCTGCATCATGTTTCTATTCATAGTGGTGTCAGAGCCTACCATGTGATGAAATTGTGGTGTACAACTATGGAATGCATGAAAGGATTGGTGTACAGTCAGAACGTACTACAATGAAAAAATTCTTTTTTAACTTGCTCTTTATAGAGTGGGGAAGATTGAGAGGGAAAAAAAGGTCCATTTCCTTCAATATTCTTTCAAAGCCTAAAATGTAAAAGAATAAGATGGGATATTTTCACTATTCAAAATGGTGACTTTTTTTTTGTATCTTGGGCTCTATGTAAGGGAGAAGGGGCAAATGTTTACATGAGTAAAAAACACAATTAAACATCTATCATTTTGATAAAGTGAGAATTTAAACATAATCAAAGTAAATTTTAATATAACAAAATATTAGTCTTAAAATGATTCCTAAATTTTAATTTTTCCTCAAAATCATATGCAATTTATTACTTTATTTTCATCAGCACTAAAGATATAGATTTGGAAGGAATTGACTTATGGACTAAGGGAAAACATGGTATCTGAAGAGGAAATAAAATATTAGTTAATTGGGCCATTAAAAAAAAAAAGGAAATGTCTTCTGTGCTCAGGAAAAGGAAGGGTAGACCAAATGGGGGAAAAAATCTCTGTGAGAACTGGAAACCACTAATCATATGTGAAAAGCAGGAAAAAGTTGGCTGGACTAATGATCATCAAAGCCTGAGGTCCTGTAAAAGTACAATTTACTTTGAGAAAAGGAAAACAAAACGATCATTAACAAAGAAAGTTTCCTAAATCCAGGTACATTTGGTGATTTCTGAGTGACAGACCTGGTTAAAAATCAAGAATCAAGATTTTTAAAAATCATGAGTTTGGGGAATTAAGAAGCAGGTTAGTATGTTGCAAGCATTTTGATTTATATGATAGTCAAAATATTAGTGTTTATGTATCTATAAGTTACTATAATTTTAATGTTGATTAAAGATCATTATAATTTTGATGTAAATGTGATTGTATACCATTATTGTCTCTTTTGAATTTGTGTGTTACAAAATTTTCATCATATATAAAAGTTCTATCTTTATTACAGTCAATGGAGAACAAGTCAATCTTGCTATGCTTTATGGATGCCTGAACCCTAAATTATTATAATGGTTTCATACTTCCAGAGAAGTTTAAAAACATGAGATATTTTCCTTAAATCTGGTGGTTCTATTTTAAGAGTGAATTTTAAAACAGAGAAATTTTAAAACAAGTTCTCTCATTTCCTATTTTTACATCAAATAAAGTTTAACTGAAACTTAACTAAGATAGGAATTAAAAAAAAAAAACAACTGCTACTACTACTTGATTCTGTTTTGAGGAAACAAAACTATAATAATGTTTGTATGATTCATGAGGCTGACATGCAGGAAGATAAAATGACAATAAGTATTACAACTACTGATATGGAGAAAAAAAATTCACTTCTGGGAGTAAAGGAAGCTTTTACCTTATTAAGATGTCAGTTTCTTGGCTAAGGCAATTCAACTGAGGACACTGAGTACTATAGTTGAGTAGCATCAATACCCTGACTTCAGTCTGTCTCATTATTACCTAAATTCCACCTTGAGATACAATTGTAGCTTTTGAATTTCACAAAGTATTCTCTGAAACCTTGCTGAGAGTAGATAATAATTTGATGAAATTTTAAAGAATTAACAATGGAAGAGTTGAGGGATAGAAAATATATTCATGCAGAACTGTGGAACAAACTAACAATGGAAGGAACAAAATGAAAAATGATACAATTAGAAACTGCTTGTTAGGAGGCAGCGAACCAAGAAACCAGGAACCTGAGAAACAGATAGGAATGAAAATTATTATTTCTCCACTGGCAATATTTTGAAGAAATTTCCTTTGAGTTTTGATGTAATGAGAATAAATAATGTACCATAATGTTGCCCCTTTTCATATAGTCTCTTTAGGTCAGAGAACACATAACACACCACAATGTGATCCCTCCATTGGAAGAGTTTTGTGAAGTCCAACATCAAAAATAGACAGAGCAGAATTCATGTCAGGAACAGTATTGATAGCCACTGAATGGGTGAGAGAATTTCTATGTATGTGCTTGCACTTTGCTTTCAAAGTATCCCAACCCTATCTTTGTTAATACTGCACAACATAGAGAATGTAAAGGTAAGACATCTTGTTTAACAGTCTTTCTTCAAATATTGCACAGCAGGGATAGAGAGCCATGGGTAGTTAGATGGCACAGTGAATAAACTTTTGGGCCTGGAGTCAGGAAGACTCATATTCCTGAGTTCAAAATTGGTTTCAGATACAAGCTGTATGATCCTGAGCAAGTCACTTAATCCTCTTTTCCCTAGTTTCCTCATTTGTAAAATGAGTGAGTGGAAGAAGGAAATAGTGTACCACTACAATATCTTTTCTAGCCCTTTGCGTATAATCGCAATTTGTTCTCAAAAATGGTTAAACACTGCTATGGAAAACAACTTTGAAAGACTTAAGAGTTCAATCAATATATTGAGTATATGTGATGGTTCACATTACTCACCTGACAGGGATAGCATTGGACAATAGATGTAAAAAGTGACATTTGTTTAAATAAAATTAAAAAATTGTTTAGAATAGTTTACAGTTTCACTAATAATTAGCAATATACTATTGTACTGAAACATCCTCATGTTTTAAAGTTACATTTGTAGACATCACCATAGGATTGTTTGGAAGAACCATTTGTTGTCTAAATGTTTTTATAGTTGCTTTTTTCTTTTTGGTTCTTTTTCTAAGACTTCAAAAGTTACATATCTTTAAAAATTGAATTCAAAATTGAAAAATTTAAAAAAAACATGAACTTGATAGAGAGGTAAAGGACTCAGAAGGCAGAATTTTTAAAAATATATAAAGCTTTTTATTTACAAAACATATGAGTGATTTTTCAACATTGACCTTTGCAAAAACTTTTTTCCCAAGCTTTTCCCATCCTTCCCCTCACCCCCCACCTCTAGATGACAGGTAATCTAATACATGCTAAATAGGATAAATTATATGACAAATACAATACATGTATACATATCTATACAGTTATCTTACTGCACAAGAAACATCAGATCTAGAAAGAGAAGAAGAAAAAACAACCTAAGAAGGAAAACAAAATGCATGGAAATATTCACAGAAAGCATTAAAATGCTGTGTTGTGGTTCACACTCAGTTCCCACAGGCCTCTCTCTGGATGTATATGACTATCTTCATCGCTGAACAACTGGTTTGAATCACATCATTGTTGAGGAGAACCATGTTCATCAAAATTGATCATTGTATAGTCTTGTTGCTGTGTATAATGTTCTCCTGGTTCTGCTGATTTCACTCAGCATCAGTTCATGCAAGTCTCTCCAGTCCTCTCTGAAAAGAAGGCAGAATTTTTGTGTATTTTAAAATACTGAAAGATGTAATCAATTAAAGTATTTCTTTAAAAACAAATGAGAAATAAAGAGCTGGCTTTGCCATCAAGAAGATCTTGATTCAAATTTCCACTGATAAAAAACTAGCTGTGTTCAAGTCAAAAGCCTAAGACTATAAACTATTCCTAATGACCTGTTTTACAGAAGACATTTTCTCACCTGATAATCTGTTTATCAATCTGCTCAAAAAGGAATATGTCTAGTCACTATACTTTCCCTTTTTACAAGTGTCACCTATCGCCTGAAAAGAGAGAAAGAAAGCACATATGGAACTGATTCTGGTCTCAAATTAACTCAGATTTAGATCATGAAGAGCCTGTCCCTAGAACTGTAATTCAAATTTTATACTTTCTTTCAGCTCTCTCTTTTTCTATATCTCTTCCTCCCCTCTCCTTTGTTGTGTTTCTCTCTCTACTGCTCTTTCTCCTCCTCCTCTTCTTTCTCCTCCTTGTGTTCTTACTCCTTTTCTCCCTTTCCTTCTCCCTCACTATGCTTCTAGCCCAGAAGAAAAATCCAGGGAAAATCTCTGAAATAAAGCTTAGATATGTCTCATGTATAAGACATAACACAGAAGTGATTAATACAATTCCTTTAAATTAAGATGTCACATGAAAAAATAAATATCAAATTTAAAATAATCTATTCATTTTCTTCACTGAAAAAGAAATGCTTAAGATACAAAAGATTCAAAAGTATAGATTGACAAATATTTAAATGTGACACAGTGACCCTTTATTTCTTATCCTCTCTTGGGAGATAAAGACAACATTTTTGGCCTGACTGAGAATGTATTTCACTTTTATCCTCGATCTTTATTACTCAAGAAAAACTCTCAAGAATAAAGTTCTTGGAACACTGGACAGAGCTTTGATTTTAGCCCTTCTACTATGTAATCCTCCTAGTGGTAGTTCTTTCCTGCTCTGAGAAACTGCTTGGGAAATCATGTCCTGATTGGCCATCATGAGCTCCTAACCTTCTAAATTCATGAGGTGGCTGTCAAGTTAGAAAATCAATCTTTCAAAATTGCTACTCAACAAACCTTAGTCAGGGAAAGAAACACAAAATAGAAGCAGATGCCAGGACAATTGAGTCCAGTATCAAGCATTCAGGAACAATTACCCCATCATTAAACATTTATTAAACACCTGCTCTGTGCCAGACACAACGCTAGGTGTTGGGGATACAAAAAGGGACAAAATACCATACTTTCCCTCAAGGAACTTGTAATCTAATGGAGGAGACAATAAGCACATATTTTTTTCTGTGCTATTGTTTTTAGGATAGAAATGGGAGAGACAGGGAAAATTTTATTTCTTCTTTTTCTTGCTGGAAGTCAAAGGGAGATTTGACATTGGTTGTCTCCAAACAAAAAGCCTTACTGAAACAGAAGCATAAATCAACTTTCCTTGGCTCTAATAACCTAGAAAATGTTGTCTCTTCTTGGCTCAATCACTTATTGTCTTTGAAACAGTACCTCTCCTTTTCTCCTCCCCATTTCATGAATTAAAATGTACCAATCAGGCACCTGTGGAACTTGAACTTATCAGGTCAACAAGTAAGGGCTGAGGCAAGGGTCCATGCCAAGGCCCATATTCCGTGGACTGGGGTCTGGTACATCTTGTTGATTTCCAAGGATTTTAATTAATAAAAATAAATTTTAGATGATTAGGTAAATTAAGATATTAAGAAATCAAAAGGTAAATATATCAAAATGGTCTTCAGCTCAAATCCTTGGTCCCTTTCCTTATCAAGAAAATGAAAAGAGTGAATTAGAAAATCTTTAATGCCTGTCAGTTGTAACATATGATTCACAGGAAATCACTGAACATGTTTTGTAAACCACTTTTATTTTTATTTTAAATTAAATCCATGTGCATATTAAGGGAAATTTAATCCTCATGTTTTAAAGTAACATGTAGAATTCAGAAGAACAATTGTTCTTCCAAATTGTTATTTAAATAGTTTTTTAGGTTTTTGTTCTTTTTCTAAAGATTGAGAAATTACCTATGATTTCACAATTGAAAATAAAAGTCATTAATGAATTAGAGAGGTAAAGAACTCAGAATTTAGAATAAAAAAGATTTTTTTAAGATAGTCAACATGGAAATTTGCTTTGATTGATTACATGTTTATAACATTTTTTTTTTAAATTTTGCTCTCAATCAGTAGATGGTGGGATGGCAGAAAGGTGAATCCTGGCTGATAAAAGCCAGCAAAGCATTAAAAACAAAACAAAAGTAAAGGTATACTGGAATTAGATTGTAAAAAGTTTGAAAAGCCAAATTTATAAGTTTTGTATATTGTCCAAATGGCAGTGAAAAAGTAGTAAAAGTTTTTGAGCAAGAGAATGACATGATCCAATTGTACTTCAAAAATAAAAATTTGGGATGAGCATGGAAAAAAAAATATAGACAGGGAAACTCTAAGCAAGCAAATCATGTGAGACACCTTTGTAATAATGTGTTCAGGCCAGAAATGATGAGTATGAATGAAGAAAATGGGACAAATACATGAGATGTTAAATATTAAAATTAACAAGATTTACCAATGAATAAGAAATAGGGATGAAAATGATCTGTGAATAATTTCTGGGTTTTGAATCTGACTGGAGTATAAGAATGGCACTGTTCTATATAAGAAAAGGAAGTATAGAAAAAGTGCTAGATTAGAAGAATGGAATTATAGGTGGGTAATAAGAGTCATGTTTTGAAAATATTTGTTTTGATATTACTAAGGCCTATTAGTCATTAAGACATTCAGGACCTAATCTCAATAGATAGTTGAAGGCTGGGTATGTAGATTTTGGAGTTCTTTGCAAGAGAGATAATTCCTGCTGTCTTATACCATCTATGTCAATTGTACAGAGGTTTATATTGTTAGTTATAAAGGATATTTATATTTAAGAGTTCAAGATCTTGAAATATAATCTGAATCATTGGAAAAAAGTTAAATTTTGCCCAGGTTTCATGCTAAATATTTTATTATGTGTCTTTGAAATGTTAAGAATAATAATGCCCAACTATTTCAGTATATTTTTCTTCCTAATCATTTTGGATAGATGGAAATTTTTCTTTATCAGACATTAAAAAAGAAATTGTAATCAATGGACATTAATAATTTTACTCTAGGAACTGATGTCTTTAAAAAAGAGTTGATAAGTTTAAACAGATTCAGGACATAGTCTTAACAGACTAGATCAAATGTGTCAAGTAAAATTTGAAGGCAACTTGAGTCAGTAAGTATATTCAAGAGGTGTTAGGGGTTCTGGGAATATACTAGTGTGACTTGGATAAAGAGACTTTACTCTCCTCTACATTAAACCAATTGAAATCCTATTTAATAATTGGGATCTTCAAATATCAACTTCTCGATGATGAATTATCCTGATTTCCTCAAAAAAAAGTTTTTACTTCCTTTGTTCTAATTATTTCCATTAGAACTAATATCTTCCCCCTCAAGTACTTAAGATCATTCATTATATCTTGCATTATAGTCATCCATTTATATCTCTTAGTTACCCCATTAGAGTATAAACTTTTGTGTCATTTATCTGAATTTCCTTTCATGCTGTATAGATAGAAGGAGCTTAATAAATGCTAACTGAATTGAACTATAAAATAGAAACTTCTGAATTGTTCTCAAAATATGTAAAGAAAGTTAAAATTCATGATGCCCATCACTCTCAATAATTTTAGCTATACAAGATAACTGTATATGTCTTTATACATATATTTGATTTGTCATGTATTTTAACATAATTAACATGTATTAGATTTCCTGCCATCTAAAGGAGGGAGTGGGGGGAAGGAAGGATAACAGAAGGCTTTGCAAGTGTCAATGTTGTAAAATTATCCATGCACATATTTTGCAAATAAAAAGCTTAAATTAAAAAAAGAAATAAAAAAGAAAAAAATAATAATTATAACTCATAAGGAAAATCTAGTTGGGGTAAAAGTAAAGGCCTAGTGAAGAAACAACATCTATGCAGAAAACTATGAAAAAATGTTAATAGACTATAATAGCCAGCAGCCAAGTCCACTGTTAAAGGTTATGAGTATCAATATATTAGATAAGTTAGATCAAAGAAACTGGGAATTCAAAGAACTGAAATGGTTTTTGTAGAGCTCTTTCTTTCTTCCCCATGAATTTTTTACATCACCCTGGTTATAAAGGTGTATAAAACTGGTATGCAATTCAAACATTTACTGATAATAAATCATAAATTCATGATCCCCACATTCAGTTATGAGACTCCATATGGGGTTTCAACCCACAGTTTAAGAAACTGTGCTGTAAAGAATGTATATTTAGAACTATCTAAATGTAGTCTGACCTGCCATAGGAAATAATGGGTCCTTTCTTACTAGAAGATGATAAGAAGATGGATTTTAAGTTTAAAGGGACTCCAGTATCTATAAAGTACATCCTCTCATTTTAAGAGAATAAAACAGATCTACGAAGTTAAGTGATTAATAATAAACTGAAAAACTAGGATTAAAGTTCACTTCAGCTGATTCAAAATCCAGCTTTCTTTGGGAATCAGAGAGCTTCAAGAAGAAACTGGATGAATATCGGTTAGAAATATATTGAAGGGGATTCTTGTCAAGGAGAAGATTTAACAGGTCCCACATATGTCTAAAAGTTGAAAGTTCTAAGTATATGATGAAAGAACAATCTAATTCAACACATTCATAATGAAGATGGGTAAAATGACACAGAAGGAATCAAAATAATTTCACCAAGCTTACACATAATAAATAGTAGAGCCAGAAGCAGAACAGAGGTTTTCTGACTAAAAATTTTGCTAGCATACCTTGTAACTTCCATAGTAATTATGAATGATAGTATTTGATGAGTATAAAGATTAGGAAAAAGGGGTTAGAGTTTAAGTTTAGTGATTAAGGATAATATGCTACTTAAGATTTTTTATTGTAATCATGATTTGTTAGATTATATATGATGAATATCTATAAATTTCATGCTACAGAATTGAAATTTTCTTTTGGGACAGCACATCTAATACCCTATAGAAATCAGATGTAAGTACTGTGCCAAACAGATACTGTTACATTGAAAATGAAAATTAGAAGGAAGTTAAAATTTAGAAGGAAGCTAGAACAATAACTATATATTTACATTTTATTGTAAATAAAAATAAAGCTGATAGATTAAAATAATATAGCATATTTACAATACTAAATATGTTAATGATAATAGTAAAATAATGATAAAAGCTAACCTTTATATAATGCTTAAAAATTTTCAAAACATTTGATAGATATTATCTAATTTTAGGTCATGACTATTGGTTGAAAACTGACCTTCAAGGCAGCTTCAAGGGGACCCAAGAACAAAATATAATCTGAGTCTGGAGACAACTGTAAGTATGAGAAACTAGGTAACTTCATAGTAAAATGTAAGATAAAGTAACAACAGCCTATTAAAGTATTCAATTGCAAAAATGTAATTTTACTATATTCTCCTGTAAAAGCATGTGTTTGATTTTTGTTGTATTATTTTTATATTTTATGCAGCATTTCCTGACTCTTTTAAGTTAGCTCAGTCTCTGTATTAAGAGGACCCAAACAAATATTGCTGATAGAAGAAAAAGAAAGAAAAAAAAGATTTCTCATTTCAACGATTAACAATTTTAGAAGACAAGGACCTCCAGTGGGCCAGTGACATTTTTTTTAATTCATTAATACTATAATGTCATTGCAAGAGGTGATGAAAGCAATATAAAATATAAATGTGGAAAAGCAATTTAACTACATATTCTACTAATACTATCCCCATAGCAACACTAATAACAGGTTACATGGTAAGAATTGACTTGATTTTTATATAGCCCAGTGGCTAAGATTTATTTGTAACATATATCATTCCTAGATAATATTTTCTTTCTTGTAAATTTATACTGACTCAATTGAGGTGTCATTACTTGGCAAAACTTTCCCTCATTCTTCTAATATTAATACTCACTTCTTCCTTAGTTTATCTTTGTCAGTGATTTTTTGTTTTGTTTTGCTCTGTATCCTCAACATTTATCAAAGCAACTTGAAAATCATTAGCATTTAATAAATGCTTATTGTGTTGAATTCAATATATAGATATGCTAAATATAGATAAGTATAAATATCAGATATGTATACTTTAATAAAAAGATCCATGATCTCTTTGACTAAGATACTCAATGTAGGGAACTCAAACTATTTTGGTTTTCTAATCCCCTGAAGTTCTTATCTGTTTTTAAATAATATTTCACTAAATTCCAGTAACTATTCTCAGTACTAAAAAGAGAGAGAGGAAAGAGAGTATAACAGAGACATAGAGAAATGCAGGGGGGGAGGAAAGATGAGAGAGACAGGCATACAGACACACACACACACACAGAGACATAGAGGGAGACAGAGACAGAGATAGGAAGAAGGAAGGAAAAAGAAAGGAAGGAATATAGGAAGGAAAGAAGGAAAGAAGGAAGAAAAGTAGGACAGGAAGGAGGGAAGGAGAAAGGGATGGAGGGAGGGAGGAAGGGAGGGAAGAGTGTAGAGGTGGATAGTAGTATCAGGGACTGATGTAATTTTTTTTTTTTTTTTACAAATTCTTCATAGAGGATTTACCCAACACAGGGATATATTCCTAGTTCCCTTGAGTTTTTATGTTAAATGCATTTGTAATAATAATATCCATTTTTTTCTCCTTCACTTTTACCATATGACAGGCCCAACTTCTTTTCTAGTAGTGCATACACTGATTAATGCGGCAAATCAATTAGCATGTTGTAGAATGCTGGGCTAGAATCAAGATGACCTAAGTCCAAATATGACCTGATACTTAATAAAGATAGATAGATAGATAGATGATAGAAAGTTAGGTGGATGGATGGATGGATAGATAGATAGATAGATAGATAGATAGATAGATAGATAGATAGATAGATCGATCTATCGATCACCCTGGGCAATATGCTTAACTTTTATTTCCCTCAGTTTTCTTAACTGTAAAATGGGGCTAATAACGGTGCATACTTCATAGGTTTGTTCTGTTCTAAGGATTAATGAGATAATTTTTGAAGAGTGCTTAGCATATTGCCTAGCAAATAGTAAAGATCATATGAGTGTATAATGCCCCCTTTCCAAGCTACTCCTCTGACCTTAATAATGTGCTTTAGATTACATATGCCTAAGCATATTTCCATTGTTCTTTGGATCACACATAATTATTATTCTTCTGAAATCAAGTTATTTTATGATTTACAACCTCTCAGAGAGTAATTTTCTTGTTGTTTTTAATGGAGCTTTTATCCAAGAAACATATCAGACACATTTGAAAGCAATGAATAATTTCCCAAATGTGATCCTAGTTGATTCTGAGATCTCTTTGTCTATCCTAAGTAATCTGTCCTAATGATATGTACTAAGAATTAACTCATTATCCATTTAACTGTAATGATGCTAATTATGTACACTTTTCTTCCACTTGATCTTGTGTAAATATAAATCAAAAATTCATGACATAAAAAAATACTAAAGCAAAATATATTACCACATTTGCTCAAATAATTTATAGAGAAATCAATCAAGAAACATGTATTAAATGCTTACTATATGCCAGGCACTGTGCTAAGCACTGGGAATACTGGAAGTGAAATTCACAAAGCTATGAGGGAAGCAACAAACAAACAAATATGTAAAAGCAAGCTGTATATAGGATAAATAAATCAAAAAGAGAATGAAGGCAATAGAATTAGTAAGGCTGGGAAAGATTTTTTGTAGAATATATTTGGTAGAGATGAAAAGGAGCAATCAAAAATTGGCGAATGAGGTAATAGATAGAGAAATGTTGAAATAAGAGATAGTTTAGAGATGCCAGAGAGGGCAATACATTGGAGGATATATTGTGGATATCTTGTTTAGGAATAAGCAAGGAAACCAGTGTCATTGGTCAAAAGAATATCTGAAAAGTGTGAGAAGACTAGAAAAGTGTAGGAGGTTTCAATTAGAAAGTATCTTGAACAGAGTATTTAACCCTAGAGAAAATAAGGAGCTACTGGAATATGATGATTATTTACAAGGTAGGTGAGGGTGGACATAGTTATACCTGTGCATTGCTGACTGAATAGAGAATAGATTGAATTGGGGAGAGATTCAAGGAAGGCAGATCCACCAGTAGGCTACTCAAATGGTCCCATGCATGAGATGTGGGAATATGTACCAGAGACATGTGTCAGAGGAGTGAAGAAAGCATATTTGAGAGATCTTGCAAAGGTTAAATCAATAGGTCTTGTCAGCAGATTGGCTATGGAAGGTGAGAGATAGTGAGGAGTCAATAATGACACCAACATTGTGAGTCTGAAGGAGTGGGAGAACAGTGATACCCTTGACAGCAATTAGGAAGCTAGGAGGGGGAGCAGGGTTTAGACAAAAAATAATGATATCAGGCATCTTATTTGAGATCTGAAAAGTAATTAGAAATATGATATTAGAAGTCAGCAGAGGGAGTCGAATAAGATAGGTAGATTTAAGAATGCTCAGTATAGAGACAGTAATTAAATCCCCAGGGTAGATGTAATCTTCAAGTGAATTAGAATAGAGGGAGGAGAAAAGATGACCCAAAACAGAAGCCTATGGGACACTTATAGATAGAGGGCATAATATAGAAGAAGATAATGAATGAAGAAGGGTAAAGATGAGAAGTTGTCTGATAGATAGGAAAAACAGACAGTGGTGTCACAAAAACTTAGAAAGAAAAATGTATCAAAGAGGAGAAGGTAATAATGCAAAAGACTACAAAGAAACATCAAAGAGAATGAAGTTTGAGAGAAGGTTATTGGGTTTGGCATTTAAGAGACTATTGAGAGTAGCTAGGTGGCACAGTGGATAGAGCACCAGTCCTGAAGTCAGGAGGACCTGAGCTCAAATCTGAACTCAAACACTTAACACTTCCTAACTGAGTGACCCTGGACAAGTCACTTAACCCCAATTGCCTCACCAAAGAGAGAGAAGGAGAGAGAGAGAGAGAGAGGGAGAGAGAGAGAGAGAGAGAGAGAGAGAGAGAGAGAGAGAGAGAGAGAGAGAGAGAGAGAGAGAGAGAGAGAGAAAGAGAGAGAGAGAGAAACAGAGAGAGAGAGAGAAACAGAGAGAGAGAGAGAAACAGAGAGAGAAACAGAGAGAGAGAGAGAAACAGAGAGAGAGAGAAACAGAGAGAGAGAGAGAAACAGAGAGACAGAAAGAGAGAGACAGAGAGACAGAAAGAGAGAGAGAGACAGAAAGAGAGAGAGACAGAAAGAGAGAGAGAGACTAGTGGTAAACTTGGAAAGGTGATAAGTTTCAATAGAATGATGAGGTTGCAAATCAAATTGTAAAAGGTTAAGAAGAAAGTGAGAAGAAAGAAAAAAGAGGCATCTTTAGCATTTTCAAAGAGTTTAACTGCAAAGAGAAAAGGAATAAAAGATGATAATTAGTAAGGATAGTAGAAGAATAAAGTGAAAGTTTATGAAGATGGAGGAGACATTAGCATGTTTACACACATTAGAGAATGAGCTAATAGATAGGGAGATGCTGAAAATGAGAAATAGTGTAAGGATGGCAGAAAGAGCAAACTATTGGAGGAAATAGAATGGGATGAAATGCCCTATGCAGGTAGAGAAATTATAGAAGTAAGGAGAAAGGTTATCATATAGCATTATTATGAGAGAGGAGTAAAGGAGATAGTAACAGAAGGTATATGAGTGATATGAAATGGAGAAGGAACTCATGATCCATTTCCTGGTTACACATGCCTTGGATAATTCCCATATAGGTCAGGTAAGTTTATAAGTATATAAGTTCATGGGGAAAATTAATTAAAGTAATAGATTTACTTAAATTACTTAGGTATCAAGAAATTCAACATCTGCCATTGAAAAGATGAAGAAAGAAAACTTCATGTTGAATGTTTTACTATCAAATTTTCATATTTTTAAGTGGATATAAGACATTTTATAGTTCAGTTGTAATAAAGTATTTAATTTTCAAATGAAAGAAGCTTAATAAGCATATTATTATTAAGAAAAATATATAACTAGAATATAGAAGTAAAGAAGCCAAGAAAATTAGAAAATTTCCTTTTGTATAAGGCAAATGGAAGACACAGAGGATTAACTTTGGGACAAAATGGCATATCCTCAATTAATTATTTTGGGTATTGGTACTTTTGTTCTTTGAATATACAAGTACAATTATTAATTTCAATCTACATTTGTACTTCTATTATCTTAAAACTAAAATGTGTATCTATATATATAAATTTATATGTATCCATCTATATATATATGTTTATGTATATATATATGTACATTTATAGATTTTAAAACTGATATAAACTGAGGCATTTAAAAATTTTATAAATATATATAATATAAATATAGACATCACATTATTTTAATTTATTTGTTACAGAAGGATCTAATTTTACATGACATTTTAAAAGTCAACTTTAATTATGGAACAAAGGTGGATCCTGGTGTTTCTACTTCTTTTGACTGTTTTGAAGGTAACAATTTAATAATTCAATTACATGTTTATGTTTAGTTTCATGATGCTAGTAAAAGAAATGAATGGTGCTCTTGATGTACTGTTGTATAGAGATGTTTTGTATAACTTAGGTTAATTCAGTGCACTAATAATTGATTGAAATTCTATTATCATTTTAACATTGTACTTGTTTCTGTGAAAGGCATTAGAAACAAAAATAAAAACAACAAAAAAGCTAAAAATTTATTTCCCTTCGCAAGAACGTTATATTTTTTTCCAGGATCTTAAAAAAACTCATCAGTTAAATTAAACAGCTTCATATTACCTTAATAGTCTTTGCTATTTTCCAATGAGGTTGCAGCTACAGCAAAAAATATTAATTTTCACAAGGATTAATTGACCTGGTCTGTTTAGATAGGAATTTTATTATCTTAATACATTCCCTGCTATTCCTTTGGCAAGCAAATCAGTGGTCAACTTCTTATTTAATTAGAACCATTAGAAAAGTACATAATAGAGGAAAATATTGTTTCCCTCATTATTAGCAATGGAGTTTTACTGTAATGTTACTAAGGCAACCCTCCTAGTTGTACCTATTTATGCACAAGTTCAATAGGTTGTGCATGTAAATGCTGATAAAATCAGAGGTCAAGTCCCCATACTTTTCTGCATAAATATTTATATTAATTGTCCACTAAAAGTGCCTTGCATTATTGAGGTATAGAAATTATTCTATTATGCTTGAAGAATATAAGTTCTTGCACACCCCACCAGTCTAGAAAAGCTCAAAAAGAGTTATCACATCTCTTTGATCTAAGAATCAGCATTAGTGCAGGAATCATCATTTAGCTGACTCTAGAGTGATCATTTTATTTTTTACCCCTTATATCTCTTAAATTACCAAAGCTAACACCTTGGAGTTTTACCAGCATCATTGGAGAGAATGCCTACACTAATGAAGTGATTAAAATATTGATATTGGGGCAGTTAGGTGATGCAGTGGATAGAGCACCAGCTCTGAAGTCAGGAGGACCCGAGTTCAAATTTAATCTCAGATACTTAACACTTCCAAGCTTTGTGATCCTGGGCAAGTCACTTAACACCAATTGCCTCAGTGAAAAAAAAAGTATTGATATTAATGAACATATGATGACAGCATAATAGGTAAGAGGAAGACAAATCTTCAAAGTAAGAAAAACTGAACAAAATATCTATTTCTGAGACTAACAGGCTTTAGTGACCTTGGGCAAGTTAATCTAGTAGTATCCCTATGTCCCAGACAGTGACATAAGACATAAGAGTATAAATGATAAAGTAAATGTTGCTATATAACATTTAATAATAATAAAATACACCAGCCCTGAAGTCAGGAGGACCTGAGTTCAAATCTGATCTCAGACACGTAACAGCTGTGTGACCCTGGGCAAGTCACTTAACCCCAATTGCCTTAGCAAAAAAAAAAAATAATAATAATAATAATAATAAAATAATAATAACACCAATTAAGGTTCATAAAATGTTTTTTTTCAAAAAAATTCATTTTATCCTTACAAAAACCCTGATAGCTAGATGTTTTTATTTTCCCCATTTTCCTGTTTAGTATAATTAAGTAGTCAGAGATTAAATGACTTGATCAAGTTCACACAGTTAGGAAGTGTTTGAGGCCAGATTTGCACTCAGATTATTTTGACTCTAGATGCAATGCTTTATTTACTACACCATTTAGTAGCTCCCCTCCAGAAATTCTCTCTGACAAGGAAATCAGAGGTCAGGTTAACAGAAAAAACAACAACAACAGAAATGTGTACAATTCAAACATACATAATAGTATCATTCCTAATATAAACACAACATTCTATATTAATAAAGATTCTATGCAGAAATTAGGAAATTTATTCTTTGATTTTTAGCCTTTGGTCATGGCTGAACCTGAAGGAGGACAAAATTTCTCTGGAGAGCCAACTCAGTTGGGTGTTACTCGAAATAAGATTATGACAGCTCAGTATGAATGTTACCAAAAAATCATGCAAGAACCTATTCACAGGACAGAAGGTAAACATTTGCATTTTACCATAAGATATTACTTTGTGAAATAGTGTTTATATTTTAGGTTTTTTTTATACTTATAAAGTTTCTTTGTTGCTAATATATAATTTAATTACTTCAGAAGATAATTAATTTCACTTATTTGGATCTTCTCTCCAATGCAATAAACTATGGCTTATCCATGTATTGTCACCTTGTCTGTCTTTTGTCAGTCACCTATAAAGCTTCCTCTGGAACTCTTTAACTTTCCATAGATCCCAGGCCTACACAGCCTATATACCTCATCATTAAAAAAAATGGAAAAAGAAAATATGCCATCAATCTATAGACATATGCTAGCAAATGTGAACATTCCAAAAATATACCGCACACTTGTAAGTTTATTTTGCATTATATTTTCTACATCATTTTACTAAATCTATACAATCAACAAAAAAATAAAAAAACAAGCCTCAATTTTCAGTTTTTGCTGATTTCTGAAATATAAATTTTCATACTAAACATTTTAAGAATAAGCTGTTAAGAACCTGTGGCTCTCATATGCTCTTACCTACAATCTTTAACAGTTTATTTCCATAGAAAGATAGTATTACTATAAGATGCTCTGTAACCATGTCAGAACTGCTTTCTGTCATAAGATCACATACTTTAGAGTTACAAAGAACCTTTAAAATCGTCTAATTAGATTCTTAATTTTATAGAATAAAAATAAGCTTCAAAGATGTTAAATTCCATGTCCAAGTTCATATATACAGGCAGTAATAAACAAAACTAGGCTTCACTACACTAGGTTTTTGATTACTACATAGAATCTTTCTGTAGTAGAAAATAATTGCCTCTTATAATACATAAAATATAAATCAAATTTTCCCAGAGGAAAATAAGGTAATAAAAATAAGATAATAGTGATCCCTTTAGGACCATTCTTTAAAATTACTTTGGCTTGCAGTCACCAGAATTTTTCCTGGTTTTCATATTAATGGATCTGCAATAATTTTTTTAAATGTCAGCAGCTATTTATTCTTGGACTTAAACCTAAAATAAAATATCTTTTATCTCATCAATTAGAAAGGAAATTTGCTTAACGTTTGATAGGTATTTGCTTTTATCCTCTATCCTCTGGAAAATGTTTTGGAAAATTAATGGTATTTCATATTAGAGTGCACTTTGATATTTTATTTCCCCAATGTCACTGACCATCTGGGTCCTTAAAGTTGCTAAGTTGTTACTTTTCCTCTAAGAGTTCCCCTGAGGGATATTGGTGGTTTATTTCTAATACTTTCTCTCACATTGCTAATATGTTATCTTAAGCTTATTCCTCAACTTTTGATTATTAATGATATCAATTAGCTAGTCAAATTTAATTAGCTTTTAGAGAAAAATATTTACTGGGATTAATGGAAAGAATAGTTGGCACAAAACACTACTCACACAAAATTCTTTTATACACAAGCTCTATAAATACACATAGAATAGAAGAGAAGGTGAATTCACATGCATCACCTCTGAGTGATAAAGGGTGACTCACAACTACTAGAATTCCTTTTAATGGAACTTTCTGAAAATTTCCCTTAGGCATGGTTTAGCTTTTTTTCTCCTGGTAGACTTGAATTTGCCTTTTCTTATCTTGTTTAGTATATACTTGGCTCCTGATTTATGCCCTGTCCTTTTATTTTGAGCATACTGCTAATAGGCAAATGAAAAAGTCCCAATTTTTTTTTAAGTTTACAAAAACCTTTTCTGGCCAAGATGAGGTTGAGGCTAGGCTGAATCCAGTTCTCTTCTCTTCTTCCTCCACAACTAATTTTTTCTCAGAGTTATGACTGTATTTTGTTGTTTTATCCTATATACACTAAAATCCTTGGGGCCCAAAAGGGTCTATTATAAACAAAGCACAACATATGACCAAGTTTTCACAATTAAGCTGAAAACATTCTATGGATAACATTACCCTAGTGCATCCAATGGCTTTCAAGGAAGTTTAAATTATTTTATAATTTTTTTTCATTAAGCACTTAGTCATAGGTTATATACTATCTAGACCATCTGGGCAATTAGTTCATACATTCAGTTCAGTTCATAACCCCATTCACCTGAGAAAGATATCAGGGCATAGTAATTTATCATTTATTTTAAATTTGAAAAAGGTTACTTGATTAAATGACTAAACCAACCCCACCTTTATAAGATCAGCCTCAAGAAGAAAATTCTCTTATTTGGGACTGAACAAAAGCCACTAATTTTTTTTTTGTATTGGGTAGTTTTTAAAATGGCTTTTTATGGTTAACCAGAAGGAATTATTACATAACACAAATGAATTACTACCATAATTGTAATTCAGTTTGTGGAATTTTTCTCCTCTTTTGTCTACAAACATCATTATGAATATAAATGTTTGGCAGTCAATTATTCTTTGTTGACTCATGCTTTTACATTAAAATAATTGTGTTAATCCTAGTTATCTCATATTATAATAATCTTAATTTTAACATCTATATATATCAATGTGGACATCAAAGTTTTATAGGTTTCAAACTGGAAGGAACTCTAGAGATCATCTACTCTGACCTCCTTATTTTAGAGTTAAAGAAACTAATTCCAAAAAATAAAATTGCTTGTCCAGTAGTATAATTTGCTTAAAAGGATAGCTATTTCACATGATAGAATGAAAAACACAATGTAACATATTGATTTGCTTAAAAAAAGAACAAAAATGTTACCTCTATCAGCCCAGTTAGTAAAAAGAAGATGCATTTTTAATACAAGTATGATTGTATTTCAAAAATAATAAATTAGTGTCAATTATTGAATTATTAAAGCAATCGTGAAGACCAAAGTTTAACTAATTAAACAAAATAATTTTAAGAAGATAAATCTGTGATTAGGAACAATTTCTATACTGAAAAACCTTTCCCAGTCCCTCCTGGTCACAAATATTGTGAACAACTGTCCTAAATTAATCCAACATCAGGTTACTGTTACTAAATGAACACACACATATGATTGAATTTAATAATCATCATTTGATTATTCTATGTTATGAACAAAATATAAATTTCATTCCTATATTTTCTTAACCCACTTGGTACTCTTTAACCACAGTTCTTCATTTGTAATCTTGCCTCTGGATTCAAATACAGTATACAAATACTAATACATATACACATATCTTGAAGCTAATTGGCAAAACACCTAAACTCTGAGAAGAATTATGTGTTTTATTATTTTAAAGCATAAATTAAAAATTTACATGTAAAATATCTTATTTCTATGTTATAAATGTCTTAGGAATAACAGAGGCAAAACCTATTAAAATAGAGACATAATAAGAATGATTTTAAGATGGTTACCTTTAGATTCTATTTCTGGTTTTCAGTGTACTTCAACAACAGCATTAATTAAGTAATAGGTGTATGAAACCATAAGTTCTCATATTATGAATCATGTGTAGAACCATAGAAAAGCTATTTACTGGCTCTTAGAGAGTCAGAAGCCTTGTATTCAAATTCTGTTAGCTATTCTTACTCTCTTTGTGATTTTCAAGTCATTTCATTCCTCTCAGCCTGTTACTATTAGATACCATTGAGATTCCTTGTAGCTCTAGTTCTATTATTTTATAATTTGTCTATTTAATTCCTTAGGACCATACTGCAACAGGACCTGGGATGGCTGGCTATGTTGGAATGATGTTGCTGCAGGGACCGAATCAATGCAACACTGTCCTGACTATTTTCTGGATTTTGATCCTTCTGGTAAATAAATATAATATAATATAATTAATATAATATAATATAATATTTATCATGTCTCTAATGCTATGTGTACATGTGTGCCTAAACATATTAAAATACTTCATAGAAAAATCTCCTCTATGAATTATCTATGCTATGTGGAAGGAAAGACTGCTTCATTGTGGCTTTCATTTGTTTTTTCATTCACAGAAAAAGTTACAAAAATATGTGACCCAAATGGAAATTGGTTTAAACACCCAGAGAGTAACAGGACCTGGACAAATTATACCAGATGTAATATCCATACCCACTTGAAAGTACAGGTATATAACACACAGATACATTGCCATTCAGAATGAGTTTGATTATAGTGACATGTTGGTTCCTCAGTTCTATGTGATGCGTTTTCAATCTCCTTCAGCATTCTATCTCTAAGAATAATTATTTCCATGAGTAGAACACATCTTTATTTTCAGATCTGATTTTTTTATATTTGTATGAAAAGATGTATGAGAAAGACAATAAAAAGGAAATTATCTGAAGAAAGAATTTTTGAATTTTCAAGTAAGGAGATGGTCTTACTCAAGAAATTACAGTGTATGTTCTATATAATTAAAGAGAAAAAACAATTTGTTTTTTGGAATGCATTAGAATCAAGGATGAGATGCAAAAAAAAAAAAAAAAAACTGGGTTTTTACTCTCTGATGTCTTTTATTCTGTTGATCCCAGACAGCAAAGCCAAGAGTAAGAGTGGAAGTTGCAGAGAGACAAATCTAAGTTACGTGTTGGTATAAATTTCTTAACTATTACAGCTGTCCATAATTAGAATGAACTTCCTGAAGGAGTGTTGGAATTCCCTACTTTGAAAGTCTTGAATGGCCACTTTTCAACTATATTATCATGAGGATCCCCTTCATATATGCATTGTCCCTTCCAGTAATTTAGTGTGACTTTATGAATATAAGATAAACTGTGAATTGGTTTTGAAGAGAATTGTTGTAGAGATTCAGAAAGTCCATGTTTATTAGAGAGATGGAGTTATGATTATCAGTGGGCCATATCTATGTTCATATTCAAACAAAACAAATCAAAACAAAACAAAACAAATGTATATTCTACTCTCATATTTGGAAAGCCCTTGCTCCTCATCTCTGCCTCTTAGAATCCTTCATGTCTTTTAAGACTCAGCTCACAGGCTAACTATTACCATAAGCTTTTCCTCTTTAAATTACTATGTATATACTCAACTTTATAATGGGATTCATAAGAATCAAGGTGCTCTAAGGTGATCTATTTTGTATTTTATATTGATTTAATTAATTGAGTTAGAATTCTCATGCACATAACTGATATATATATATATATATATATATAAATGTATGTTACCCAGAGCATTTTAATATGAGCTAAAATTTTCTTTCTGTTTTTTAAATGTTTTCCCCAAAAATTATAGACAGCATTGAATTTGTTTTATCTTACTATCATTGGACATGGATTATCGATTGCATCACTGCTGATCTCTCTTGGGATATTTTTTTATTTCAAGTAAGTAAGGGTGTATTCTATTTGTACACTTGAGGGCATTGTGATCATTTTCTGTTAACTGTGCTCTGCATATATTGGAAAAAATAGAAAATATATAGATAGTTAGATGCTGCCAAAAAAAAAAGAAAATACTGCTCTCATAACATTTGAGATTCAAAATAGCTCATAGATGTTACTGATAGAATTCCTCAAGAGACCAAAAGAGATGAAAGGTAAATTTATAGCCTTTTAAATACATTTTCATTTTTGTCATCACAAGTACTCCAGATAGCTTGTATGTATGAAGTGTCAGCTATTTTAGTTTAGTTGGTTTTGTTTATTTGTTTGAATTTGAGATTTTTTTACAACTCTACTTTGCTAGGACAATTAGACTTTTAAACTATGTTTTCTTCTTAGAACATCCCTATACAGAGAGTTACCTAAATAACAGAATTTATGTATATTGGCAGTGGCAACATATTATTTTTTATATTTAGTGACCATTTTGACTTTGTCTAATAATTGCAAGTTAGACAGACTTATTGTTAGTCACAGTTTAAAGAAATATATGACTAAAAACATTTATTAGGTGCTATGTGCCAAGCACTATGCAGCCAGATAGAAAAATTGAAACCATTCTTATTCTCAGAAAGGTAATATACTAATAGGATTAAATAAGATATAAAAGAAAGTTAATCAACAAAGCAGACAGAGTGGACCAGAAATACTAAAGATGTTCAGCAAGGTCTAGATATTGCTAGGATATACCAGTATATCAGATAATTGTGTACCAACAGTCTGAAGGGCACAAAGTTAGAGCAAATTATAAGGTCCCAAGCAGTTTAAGAATGTTTAGTTTTCTCAATTTTATCTAAAATATTCTTCCTTTTCTTCCTCTACTCCCACTGTTTTTGACCTTTACTTAATCTTACCATCTTCAGCAAATTACATGGTGAACCAAGAGACTGGTTTTCTAGGTCTGAATACCACTCACTGGTAAATTAACTTTCAGTAGTATACGGCCATTTCTGGCACTGAGTTTTCTAACTATAAAATGTGAAGCTTAAGCTAGATGCTTTTTAAGTCCCATCCAGCTACAGAATTCTATAAAACTATATGTTTTATAAGACAAAGAAGTCCAAAGCTAAGAAACTAAATGTATTATGACCCTATTTAAGAGGCAGCATGATATAATGTAAAGAATACATACTTGGAGTCTGACTTACTAATAGAGTGTTTTTGGGGAAAGTCTCTTTAATTCTAAAGGTTTTAGTTTTTTTGTCTGTAAAATATAGTCAATTTGGTACTATAAATTAAAAAATCCTATGATCTATAGTCAAAAGCATGTTTATTGGGACTTTGATCAGCTGATCAACTACTTCTTTGCATCTGATAATTATTGATTCATATAGTACATAAAAGGAGATGGAAGAATTGGAATAACCTCCATACCTTAATTACTGTGAGTAAAAGTTTGACACACTGGTCCAGATAACATCTACCTACATTATTACAAATGTTTTGGATAATACGATTCAGGAATAAAGAAGAAGATAGGACAAAGACTTAGACTCCATAAAGGCTTCATGCGAATATAACCTGAATACTCTGTTTAAAAAATTTAGAAGGTTAGGGACATGGCAAGCTCCAAATTATATCACAAAAACTAAAATTGATCATGTTTTTAAGAGAAAGTAAACTATTCATTTCTAATGTGATTTATTCCTGAATCAACTTTCTATGCATGAACAACCTATAGCAAATGTAAAACTTCATAAAGACAAAAATAATTAAAATACAATATATAATTAAAATAATTTGAACTTGATATATTTAAACAACTTCATAACAACAAAAAGAAACAAGATCACAAACTTCAATTACAAATAAATATGAAAAAAATTAAAGTGTTAATCATTTGCCATATATTACCAGTAGTTCCAAAAATCTTAAAATGAGAGGAAATTCAGAATGAATATTGAGTTAGCCTCAAAATTAGGGAAGCTAGTTTCAAATTCTGAGACTTCGAAATTTTGGTCATATGACCTCTGGGAAAATCTTATCTCTTAGTGCCTCATAAAACTAAGAGAAGGTGTTGGTCTATATTGATAAAGGAATTTCCTCAACTGGAGCTCCCCACACAAATGAAAGGATCAATTTTATCACATCCACTGAAAAACACATATAACATTTGTTTGCAAAATCTTATGGAAAAGGCCAGTAGGAGACTGATTATTATTGCATCAAAAATCAGTAAGTCATCACAAGTACATATAAATATGACATTGATAGGATAGCAAACAGAAGTAAGATGAACAGAGCTAAAAAGGTTTTTATTACAAAATCTTTTCGACATCAGCACACAATGACATAACATTTAGCCTGATGTAGCCTGATTTAGAAATTATTAAAATATCAGTTTTTACTTATGGAAAATGTTAATTGAATTTTAGTATTCAGATTAGACTATTTCAATAGTCTTTCTATTTTAAAATTTTGTCCCAACATTCATATTATTTCAAATGATTAAATAAAAGAAATGCATTCCATTACATTCACATATAGTAGGAAAAGTAGGTAGCAAAGTAGAGGAGAACCAAGTTAGAAGTTAAAATTATGCTTCAGGCAATTAGAAGTTCTGTGACCTTGCAGAAGTCAGTTAACCTGTTTGCCTCAATTTTCTCATTTGTGATATGTAAAGATAGCACATACTTTCCAAGATTATTATGAGAAACAAAAAAGATAATAATGGTAAAGAATTAGTATAATATCTAGCATATTCTAATCAAGCAATATAAAAACTTAACTATTATAATCTTACTGAAATTTTGTCTTTGTCTCACTGCAAATGCTAGTTAATTTCTTCATAAATTTTTCCCTCTAAATAAATTGAGCTTACAAGTTTTTTTTGTTCATTTGTTTGTTTTTTGTAAATTATAATCCCCATGTCTTTATTATCTATTTATAACAAATAGAAGAGGGTCTATATTCTGAATTCTTCTAAAATAATTTCCTAAACAAAATCTTCAGGCAACTTCATCACAGCATTTCCATTTTACTAACTAAATACAGCATGCAATGGGACTGACTATATTGTCCAAAATTCTTGAGTTAGATAAGAATATAAAAATAAAAAAACACTTAAGAAAATGGAATTATCTCCATTTAAAGTGATGCAATTGTATAAAACCTCCTCTTTATGTTGCTTTATTCCAATAAAAATGCACCTACATTTAAAAATATAAACCCCTTCCTTTTGGAAAAGCAAGAGACCCCAAATATGTCAGGATGAATTTCCTCAGAATTGTAGTTTTCAAACCACATACAGCTTTGCATTATCTAAATTGAAATCATTTATATAAACATTTCATTTCTTAAAAATATTTTATTTAAAAGACTTTTGGAAAAATAATAAAGAGTTTCAAGCAGGAGATTCAATTGTAGACATCATATAGCATGAAAGAACCATTGCTTTTGGGCTTTAAATCAGCTCAATCAGTCATGCTGTAAAATAACTTAACTCTGATCTTTGCAACCAGAAATAGAAAAAAAAAAATCTTTAATATTTTTTTTAAAAGATATACAGAAAAATATTGTATTTATTAAACAAACAAATCCAATGTCTTTCAAAGCAGATTATCCCATATGGTGTACTTCAAAGCTCCTCTGAAAAAATGTATCGGTTAATGAATTAATATCAACTTTGGAGGAACTTTATACTTGTATCACAGAACACAGTCACCCAGAACACTGCAAACAATATAATTACATCACAACTTCTATGATGAGTTGTAATTTTATGCTAGTATAATAAGGATAAGAAGGACGAACCTTTGTATATAATACAGTTATAGTGGGTCTGGAACTTTTCACTATTATTTATTGTTTATTTAATATTTCACTTTATTTTTATGTTTAATTTTATCTGAACCCTGAGGAAATCTAAGGATATATTTAAATAATTCTTACTAATAAAAGTTAATGACTATCTCAATATGCCCCACATTAATGAACTGGATAAATTTCTTATACCAAGAGTTGTATGTTTGATATCTTTATATATCTATTGTCTTTATTAGATAAATCTTTAATCTACTATGAGTAAACAAATGGGTGACCTCAAACCTTAATAGTAATTACAATAGATATCTTATTTCTGAGAATAGTTCCACACAATTTAGTTCATGCTAGATAATAACTAGATAATCAAAGCTTCATCAAAGGAATTGCCTTCTCCCTCTTCACAAGAAAAAGGAAGTCATAGAAGATTTATGAAGATTATAATATCTTTCTTATAGTTTTCTCTACCTTCTATTGAGCTGTAATAAGAAAACAGTCTCTTCAGCTTCTTAAAGCTTCATTTTTAACTCTTTTCCCAGGCTCATTCATCTTAAAATCCTCTTTATTTCCCTTCATAAAATAAGCTATGATAGATCTAACTATAAAGATGGTTATCCTTACTTTTTTCTCTGTATTCAACATAATTTGTCTCAAAAATCTCCATAGGTTTAAACTCATATTCGTTCTGTCATAATAGATAATTTGTTAGATAATAGATAATCGTATAATAAATCACAACTGTAACTCTTTTAGGTTTTCCCTCTTTCAAAATATACTTAATCTCTGTAGGAGAGATTCTTTGGAATGGGTTACACTAGGAATTAACCCAGTATATAATTAGCTTAGTAAAAAAAAAATGGATGAGTTAATGTTTCTTTCAAAAGGGCCTTCTGGGACCAAAAAAAAAAAATTATCTTGTTTCAATGCATATATTTAAGAGCATTCATTTCAAAACTAGAATACATTTTCCTCTTTTACTATTTGATATATAGCTCCCTTCATAAAAAATATTAGATTTAATACTTCATATAATACATAAAAATCTTATCTTAAAATATGCATCTTTTTACCCTTTGGTTGTATTTGATGGGGTAACATCAGTATAGTTTTGTCAGTATAAGAACAATGGGTTAAATGATAAAGAGATAGATATGGACCAAGATTCTGCTTGTAACATCAACTAATTCTGTGAGTGTATACAACTCACCACTATGAGTGCCAGCATACTCATCTATAAAGCAGCAAAACTCATGCATGCACTACTTTATTGTAGGGAAAATACTTTTAAATCCCCTTCCCATCCAAACCCCCCCCCCCATAAATGTGACTTACCATAATCTTTTGTTAGTGGGCACATTTGGACAACACATGTAAAGTGATTATAAGAGCATAATTTTCTGGTACCAAGATCTGTTTACTTGTTTCTTTGAAAATTATTCCTTATTTGTTGACTTGCCCAATGAGTTAGCATATGAATTTATAAACAGATAGATATAACCACAAAGCTCTCCCTTCCATCAGCCTCCCCACATCTTTTTTTTTTCAATTTACAAATTTGGGGAAGGGTACTTTTTAAGCATCTCAAACCAAGAGAACATCACGTTTTAAAACAAATGCAATCTTCTTTTTAATTCTAAGTTTTCTCTCAATATGTTATGGAAAACATTATATATTTCCCTTGGGGCCCCATGGTCTGCTCCAGCTACACAGGCAAAAAGCATTGAAGCCAGCAGGAGTTTTGCCAACATGAGGAATATGAATTTTGGCCCCTAAATGGGAGAATAATAAAGATTGTGAATTAATTACATTGTCTCTGCTAATGGTTCAATTGCTCATTCTGTTTACTGCATTAAAATAATAAGAAACTTTCGATCATGATTCTGGCAGCTCTTGCTGTAGGTTTGATCTGATAGGTCCTTTTAAAAGACCACAGCAATTAGCATGATCCTTTCATACAGGCATGCATATGCAGACATGCATTTATTCATTCGAAAGGTATTCATTAAGCAGTTATATGGCATGTATACAAACACACATTCAAAATGGAGTTATATGCAGTGTATACACACTACATGCACACACACATACAAACACATGGAGTTAATATTATCACCAGTATAGTCATAGAACAGAAAATTATAGATTTGTAAGGGACTTTGAAAGTCACCTTATTTGACTCATTATTTTATTGATGAGAAAACTAAGATCCAGAGAGATCATAATAACAAAAGTTTATAGATTTAGAACTGATGGGAATTTATCTAACTCATTTCTTTCATTTTGTAAGTGAGAACACTTAGGCAGTGAAAAGTTTAGTGACTTGCTCAAAGTTAGATAGGCCATGTATACCAGAGCCAAGATTTTTAATCCTAGGTCTTTGACTCCAAATAAAGTGTTCTTTTACTGTCATACTACATTGCCTTCTCAGGGATTTTCTTTGTCCAAAACTACACAAAATAAATAGAATCTGGACCTTCTCACTGCAAGTGTAGGGCTATTTTCATTGCTTGAATAACATTTTCTGAATTCTGTGATTCCGTGAATAAGATTTTTTTAAAACAACATAGAGAAACAAATGTCTTTTTCTTACCATCATAAATAATAGATAAAAAAGAATTTATGTATGTAAGATCATTTAGTCTTCTGCTTATCTCTAAGAAATCCCAGATTATCCACAACAATTGATTTTTCAGGTTTACAATTTTTTTACAATCTTGTATGACAACCATCAAAGACATTTTTATTATTAGTGGAGAATAACACTTATATTTAGAAATCTGAGATTTTCCTCAAAAGAGTTAAGCCCCCTGTTGCAATTTTTTACTCCATAGATAAGAAATAGTTAATTTATAGTCTGCCTCTATTCAAAATTTTTGGGAACAATTTTACTATTGTATACCACTAACAAATACTTCCCAAGGGAGAGTAATATGTGCCACTCAAATACCTTAAAAATTAGGAAAAGTTATTCCATTCAATAAATGGAATGATTCAATATTGAACAATTATTGAAGTTTTTGATAATTCAGAATTTTTAAAAGTAAATTTAAGTTCTATAATAAAGTCAATTAAAAGTAAATATAAAAAGACATTAGGGGTAAAGATTGGGTAAAACAGGAAGAGAAACAGAAATAACTTTCTTGTTTGTCCTGCAGTAAAAGGGAAAGAACTCTATTTTTTTCATAATTACTTTCTAATTCTGGTTTAAAAGCCCTGTATTCTCAGCTAAATTGACATTACATTGGCATCTATTGATAAAATAAGACAGCATGGTATAGCAGCCATGGCACCAAATTTGAAGTTTTGAAGACTTAACTTCAAATTCTATCTCAGATACTTACTGAATAACCCTGAGCAGCATAAACTAAATAATCCCACTCCTTTATATAGATATAGATATACACACATGTGTGTATGTATGAATGTAGCTATATGTATACATGCATGCATGTATATGTGTGTACATGTGCTATATATGCATGTGTATTTGTTTCTATATCACAGTGACGACTGAGTGAATCAAAAAAAAATTTTGAAGCACTATTGTCCAGAGATAACACTTCATCTAATAAATCTGATTTTTTAACCTATATAGAATCTTACAGATATTCATCACCATTTACCTAGTTCCCATCATGTCATCTAATATACATTTTAGCTCTTTTGAGCTTTGTGTCATCTGTGCATTTTGTATATGTTACTTTTTTTACCTTCATGCAAATAACTGATGAAACAACCAAAAAATACCCAGAAGAAAACAAAGGACAGATCCTTGGGGCAATTGACAAGAGATACATCCTTTAAGTTTCCATCAACTCAATAATACATGCTTTTAAAATCTGATCTTTCAACTACTTCCAAATCTAAGTCTATCTAGCTTATATACCTCTATATTGTCCACAAGAATAGTTTGAAAGATTATGCCAAATGCTTCACTTCAATCTAAGTATACTAAACCTGCCAGACTATCCTATCCAGAGAGGAAATGAAGTGAGTCTGGTATGACTTGCTATAGATTAAGCTCTGCTGGCTTTTAATAATATCTGTTTCAATTTCCAAATTTTAAAAAGCTTTCACTTTAATCGTGTGTTATAGAAATTTTTCTAGGAAAAAAAGTCAACTTCACTTGTTGATCTATAGTTTGCAGACTATAGCTTTTTTCTTATTTTGGAGGAATTGTTATAGCACATGACCATCTCCTTATCTTTCATTATTTTTGATCTTTCAGAAATTACAGATATATCTTATCAAAGTTTTTAGTACCTTAGGATGTCAGATAAAACATGTTTTGCGTAGTCTCATCATCCCTTTAATTTATCTTTCATATCAACTCACTAAAACCATGTCCGTGACAGTCCAAAAATCATCCTCCTTGAAAGAAAAGCAGAACAAAATCAGAATTGGCTATTTCTTCTTTTTTTGAAAACCATCATCAGTTATCATCGTATCATCCACTTTGAGCTTTTTTCATTCTATAATCTTCCTCTTGAACAAAAAATAGCTTGAATACTTATTGTTCATCAGTAACATAAGCTTATTCTGAGCTTTTAATACTCTTGACACTATTCTAATAATAAAAAGTCTCATTTTTTACTATTCTTCCTAGATTTCCTGACCTTGGTTCCATCCTTGATACTTAATTTTTACAAATCAATAGATTGCCTTTTATGAGGCAGATTATTATAATTATTACATTATAATAATAATTATAAAACTTTCCTGTCTTTTCATTCTTTGTGATTTTTACCATATTTCCTCATAATTTTTTATAAAGATCTCCTTTATTGTAAAGTTTCTTTTCAGTACAGTCTAACATTTCAAGGATTGCAATGAAGCATTTGTGCTGTTTTTCCCCTCAGTCTAAATATATTACTAATTATATAGTTTTGAGTATATTTCTTATACCAATTTTTGTGCATGTATCATTTCTGGCAAAATTTTAGAAGCTACTTACACCCTCATGTCCAATATTCAAAACTATGTTTTTCTTAAATTGTATATAGTGTCCTTCATCACTAGGAGAATAATAATGTTAAAGAAATGAAATTATTAAGCAGTTGTTGTTGGTTACTTAATAATGACAAGCCATCTATGAAACCTCTTTTTAAAAATCTTAAAATAAATAGATTAATGTTGTTGTTGCTGGCTCTAATTATTCTGCTTTCCTGGTTCTAAACTCTAGCTGAGACCACAAAATACATTTTGAAGTTCTGAGACTTGATTTCAAATCTTAATTCTTCCATTGATTACTGGTGTGATTTTGACCAAATTACTTAATATCTTTGCTTCTTAGTTCATAAGTAAAATTAGTGGGTTGGAGTAAATAACAATTCTCCAGATGGACAATGATTTAGACATAATATTTAATAGGAAGAATGTTGAGATGGTTACTTTAGGGAAGTAAAGCAGTTAAAAAATAATCCCATTTTTTCCTGTAAATAAAACTCCTTTTCTTCAACATTAATGTTTTGCTATCAGTACATCATATGATAAATCTTAGAACATCATGATCTCCAAGAAATTCAAGTTTTGGGTGACTTAAATTATTATATTCCCTGTGGTGACATAAAAGTATGTAAAACCTTAAAGAACTCTATTAATTCTAGTTATTGTTTTCATTTTTGCAGGTAGCATAATGGCAAATAGCAAAGAAATATTTTATCAGAAATAGAGGTTGACTAGTCAGATGGGTAATAGAAATACAGACTAGATATAGATGATTTCTGTTGTCTGTTGATCTCTCTATCTATTTATCTACATACAAACAGAGATAGATAGACAATCTAGAATTTTTCTAGATCACTAGGTATCTCTTCCGAGGAGGATCTATGGAAGATCATGAAGATAAATTATATAGGATGAGATCATAGCACAAATAGACTCTGATGTGTATTCCAGAAGTAATACCTACCGTTGATAAGCCCCCAAATCTATTGAAGTAACATTGTATTAAAAGAACAATTTGTTCTCATGCAATTTGCTCTGATGGGGTTTTCACCACATTTGACAATCTAAGCTAAATTAAAATAACAAAGAAAAACAAGCAAAAAACCCTATTTAATCAAGGCAGAAATGTATTTTCTAAAGTGACAAACTCAGAGCTCACTTAGTCCATAGCTAAATGAAAATTCTCTGTACAGCACACCTACTAAAAGTCCATCTTGTTTTAAAGATATCCTGTGAAGGTGAACACAATTAAAGGACAGGCCATTTCAAGAACTTGAATTGTAAAGAGGTTCCTTGTCAAACTGTGATATTTTTAGAGTAAATTCTGGTTTGAAATCATGAAAAGCAATCTAATATGATGTTAAAAGAGGGAGTGTGATAAAATGAGTGAAGAGCTAGCTATGGAATTACAAAGAACTTTGTTCTGATCCTGTTTCTGACATTTAGTAGTTTTGAAGTAATCATTTAACCCTTTTTTATTCCAAAGGAGGCAATTGGGGTTAAGTGATTTGCTCAGGGTCACAAGAACAGGTAAATATCTGAAGCTAGGTTTGAACTTAGGTCTTTTTGACTGCAGGTTCAATGTTCAATTCATTGTACTAGCTATATACCCTTCTGGGTAGTTCTTTAAGGTTCCACTTTAAAGACAAGTAGCCTATCTGTGTCAGGGAAGAGTATATTCACACCCGGAATTCCATGCAGTGAAAATTAACTACCTGAGTAAAATGTTGAAAATATCAAATGTTAATCATCTGTTTCTGACACTAACTGTAATGTCATATTGATATCAGAGGCAATAAAATCACTGAAGCATTCTCTAATTTTCAGTCTGGCATTATTTTACCACCATTTCAACTAACTGCAATTGATTTGTCTAAAAGAATACCTTAATAGGACCAGTTATATAATGATTTTGCCATAACACCCATCAAAACACTCAAAAGATTCATTTTGTCAAAGTCTTTGACCTAGAGAGTTTTATGAAAAGATGGATCCCAAAAACATAACAGGGAAACAATCCAGACCCACAGATCACATTTTCTATTCTGTGGCTATGCTAAGACGAACGAAATCATTAAATTTAAAGGAAGCAAAGAGAGTTTTTTCTTCAAACATTCTCATGGAATATGTTCACAAATTCTGCTTAACATTTTGATTCAAATTAAGGGTATCTGAGGATTCTAAGAAATTAATTACAAGTTTCAGAGTAGGTTAAATTAGTTGCAGGTTCAAACCTTTTACGGATATATTTTAAGCTTTGGTTTAAACAAATCAATGTTTACCACAATCACTTAATTTAAGCTAGTTTGTTCCAGTCTAATGATATGTGTTAATGAATGTACTCATTAGGAAACAATAGGCATTGTTAGACAATCTGAGCCATTTGCACAAATAGTAATTGATACAAACCATATGACAGATGACAGTTACCCATCTGTTTAGGATCTTCTGGGATATAGTAATACTTGAAGACAGGGATTAAAATAGAATAAAGTAATAGAATAAAGGTTGACAGACAAGACACTGGATCTTTAATTACATAATATGAAGTGGACCAATTTGACAATTACTCAGTTTGTTACATCAAAACATAATAGCCAAACTGGAGGATTTACGCATCACACGATAAACTTGGGGCTTGCTATCCATTTTAATTATCAATAAAAATGAAAGTAACTCAATGGTTACCTTGAACTTTCAATTTCGCCTTGTGCAGATGCAATCAGTCAATAAACCAGTATTTATTAAGCTCCAACTCTGCACAGTATTTGCTTAGGGTTTAGAATACAAGTACAAACAGGTATATTTCATATTTATATAAATATCCACATAAAAGATAAAGTTAGACACATTTGTTAATTATGCTTTATATTTTTATTTGAAGTATATATGCATAAATATACAAAAAATGTCATAAGATTGTCTGGGAGCAAGGGCCTCTTGTTAATAAAATAATTTGTGTCCCTCACATAGATGTAGACTGAATGCAAGACAAGTCTAATGAAATTCATAGCATAGGTGTGTCATACTGGTCAATTAGATATATAGTTGATGAAGAAACTAAAGTGAACAAGGTTAAGTGATTTGTCTAGAGTCATATGGCTAATAAGGGTCTGAAGCCAGATTTGGAAGCAGTAAGATGAGTCTTCCTGACTCCAGGCACTGCATTCTATCCTCTCTGCCATCTAACTACCCAGGGAGCTTCTTCTACCTGTTATAAAAGTAAAAATATTCACCAATACTCTGCCACTAGAATCCCTTTTTAGGACAGGCAGCATAGATAAGTGAATAGAGATCTAGTATGCAACTCAAGAAGATGAAGTTCTGCTTTTGACACTTAACTGTGTGATTTTAGACATGTCTAAAGAGTAAGAAAACACACACTAAACCAAAAATATATGTGTTTATGTGTGTGTCTGTGAATATATATGCACATACATATTATTTGCATGTATGTGTGTGATATCTGATATAGAGTAAGCACTTAATAAATGTGTGTTGATTGACTGCTAGGTGATTCATACAGAAAAAAAAAACAGCAACAAATAAATAAAAATAAAATTGTCCATGCGCTCTTAGAATTTGTACTTTACCAACATTTATTCATGAAGACAAAGTAGTTTGCAATTAGATACTATCACATTTAGTAAGTAGTCAGTACTGTACCTAACACCCAAACTCTGTTTATATTCTATGAATGTGTCTCTGTGGATATGTGTTTTATGTCTTTATGTCTCTCTCTTTCTCCTTGTCTCTGTCTCTCTGTATTCTCTCTCTCCATCTATCTGTCTTGGCTCTCTCTCTCATGGTTTTTCTCTATATATATTTACATATGAATGTATATATATGTATTCCTAGCTGTAGTGTAGAAGGACATCAAATTTTGATTTACTTTATATTACACACACACACACACACACATGCACACAATTCCTTTAAACATCTAAGGATGGGTTTTCAATATTTGATTTTTAGCATCATGTATTTAAATATGAAAGGTAACTTTAAAGCCATCCAGTCTAACCCTTTTGTTTTATAGATGAGGAAATTAAGGCTTTTTGAGTGAGTATCTCACTGAACTTAAAGAGTTTAAGTAAATTGTACAAGGTAACACAAATAATGGGCATCAGAGACATGATACGAATCTACTCCTTTGACTCCAGAATCTCTACTGTTTCCTCTGTACAAAATTGCCTTTTTAAAAGGGTTCTCTTAATAAGAATTAAAGTATATATGAATTGGAATGAAAGAGCTAAAATTATGTCCTTTTTTTCTCATAATTTAGGAGTTTGAGCTGCCAGAGGATCACTCTACACAAAAATTTGTTCTTTTCTTTTGTTTGTAATTCTATTGTCACAATCATCTGGCTAACTGCTGTGGCCAACAATCAGGCATTAGTTGCAACCAATCCTGTAAGTAAGATTTGGTTATTTTATTTTATTTATGGGGGAAAATTATGGATATGTATATACATAACTATACATATATCTAAATGTGTATACACTTTAAATTCTAAGGGACAGAGAATATTTGTATTTGCCCAACAATATAAAGATAAGTATTTACTGGAAAGCAAAGTTGAACATTGATATAATTATTTAAAAGTCAAATAAAAAACACCATTTTCTCAATTATCTTAATATTTATTGAATTAGCTAATTTATTTTACATACATTATTATTACTTTAGATTTTAAAATTATAATAGTATTTTTATAACACATTCAACACTAAAGAGTCTAGGAAATGTATTAAATCAAGAAAGAGCATGGTAGTAAAGAGTCGGGTTCAATTCTGGTCTTTGAGCTATGGGATACATTTTCAGAATGAATCAAGCAATTTTCTTGTCTACAAGTTACATTGGGGAATGGACTTTGGGGACACAAGAAGTTGACTAAATGAATAAAAAATAGCTCAGAAACACACTAATCTTAGTTTATAAATCTTTCCTGGAATCATGGAGTACATTAGAGGCTCTATCTGTATATTAATAAATTAACTATAATCTATTTATTTTAAAACAGCCAAAGACATTCTTTGACATATTGTTGAGATGACATCCTATTGTAGAAAGACATTTTAACTCTTCATTATTTTCAGATTCATATGAGCATAGCTGTAATCATTCTCTAAAATGCAACATTTGTGTTATTTAATTTTGAAATTATTCTAATAACTTTGATGGATTATGGTTATCATCATGGTTAAATGGTAATTATTAGAATTCTTTTGAAATCCTCTTAATGATGTATCTTCCAAAATAAGAAATCATATATTAATATATCAAAATAGAATGGAGATAGGAACTAAAATTTTTATTTTATTAACACAAAATACTTTCAGAGGAGAAACTTCTACCTACCAATGAGTCTTGGCACTTTCTCTACAACTTATAAAAGATTGCACTAGAGCATTGACAGGTTAAGTGATGTGTCTAAGACCTCAAAGTCAAAAATCTTTCTAGTTCTGATCTCAGCTCTCTATCCACTAGATCAAGATGCTTTTCAACATCAATATGATTAAATTTAATTTTAAAATATAATATATTTATAAGTAATATCGAGATATAACAATCAATTTATAAGAAAGTGAAACACTAGCTAATGGAAAGTTCATTCTGGTACCTCAGTAATGAATATGAACCCAGTGACAGACCATATAGCTATTATCAGGTTAGCTTAATTAGCTTAATTTATAGAAGATTGTTACTTATTTGGACTACAGAAGGTTTTGAAACTAGCAGTTCATAAAATCTTCCACTAGAAATACTTGGTGGTCTGAGTTGATATAGGCTCTGCTCTAGAGAATTAAATAAAAAAATCCTCTAACTATAGAATGATCTATCATCATAATAATAATCAATCAAATACATTGATTGCTATGCATATATATACATATATATTATAATGCCTATGTGTAATGCTTAATATAACTACCATACTAAATATTTAATATAAATATTTAATGAGTACTTACATAGTCCTTTAGTATATTTACTGCTACACTACTACATATGTTTTAGATTTTATTATATATGTGATGTTTATGAATACAATAATACATAATACATAACATAAATTCATATATAATAATATGACACATAAGAAAGTTAGTGGATTAGTACACTAGTAATCTCAAATCTGAAATTAGATAATCATTTTATGTTCATGGAAAAATATGTAGTTTTCAATCCCTATATACATGTCTAGATAATTTTAATGAATAAATAAGGATATATCTATTGTAATTAAGTGATATATTTCTTTTTCACACAGGTAAGTTGCAAAATATCCCAATTTATTCACCTTTATTTGTTGGGATGCAATTATTTTTGGATGCTTTGTGAAGGCATCTATCTACACACACTCATCGTAGTGGCTGTGTTTGCAGAGAAGCAGCACTTGCTCTGGTATTATCTTCTTGGCTGGGGTAGGTATCAGTGCACACATATACCCATTTTCCTTTTTGCCCTCCCCATTGTGCATTGTTGTATCAATTTGTTTGTCATTAAATATGTGTATGCATGTGTGTTTATATATATATATATATATATATGTGGGTATTCATACACGTGTACATATACATATACAATACACACAGAAACACACATATAATGAAAAATTGACAAAACGTGTGTATCTATATACATATATATGTTTATGTGTGTATGTATGTATTAAGGAAATTATTCAATTTGTGTCTGTTTATGGTGATAAATAAAGTACTTTGATTTAGACACATAATCATGCAATCTTAACATTAGAACTCAGATGCCATTTAATCTTATCACCATTATTGTTGAATTGTTTCAGTAATGTCTGATTCTTTCTGACCCTTTTGGGAATTTTCCTGGAAAAGGTACTGGAGTGATTAGACATTCCCTTCTTCAGATCATTTTACATATGAATAAGTAAGGCAGGGTCACGCAAGTAGGAAGTATATTTGGGTACTTCTTATCTGGGGCCAAATTTGAACACAGACTCCAGGTCTGACACTGTCCTCTACGCCACTTACTCTAAACCATAACAGAAGTGTTTCTTGTTACTATTTTTCTTACATAGTTAGAAAACAGCGAATAATAGCTTCTTTTATCACAGTATAGGTATATTGGTTTACCTTTGCTGAATTGAATATTGCTAGTTTGTAGAAGCAAGGAATTATTTGTATTAAAAATGTTTTTGTTGCATTAAGGAAGTTCTGGTTCATTTTCTATAGGTATTGCAATAAAACAAAAAGAACCTTGATCATGAAAACACTTGAATCATAGTCCCTCTTTTATTAACTAGTTGGTGAACTTGGACAAATTACCTGACCTTTAAGGGGATGTTTCCATATCTACAAAATGAGAAATGAGAAGGTTGAATTAAATAAACTCAAAGATTACTCTCCTCAAATGAAATTCTTATTTAGCTATATTTTAGTTCTAATTTCTATTATCTGAATCAATAGACACTTGTTTTTGAAAAAGTCAAGCAGTTCTTTGAATGGGAGCGGCCAAGTTGAAAGAGAATTGAGGAAAGTAAATATTTATTACTCAAATTATGTTTACTTTATATTGCTAAAAGATAAAAATATAGTAGTGCTATTTTTAAAACTAGGAATAATAATTAAATATTTTATAATGTTGAGACTGTTAATCCTGAGACAGTTAAATTACTTTGGATAACTATCCCACAAAACATAATTTCAATCCGAATATTATCTGCATAAGATCTTCAGCAAATATTGTGATTGGAATTATATTCATTTTAATGTAATTGTTATGACAAAATGAGATACAATTTTCAGAGTATTTGGTAAATTTTAAGTTGCTATCAAATGCCAGCTATTATTCAGGGCATACCCAAAGTCAGTGCAGTTTTGAAGCTTTAATTCCTATTATGTAAGTATAATAATGAAAATGTATAATTAATTTAGGCAAATAATCTGTGTACCCTTGAACACAATGTGGAAAAGTGAATAAATGAACCAGCTTTGTGAAGTGTGTTGTGTTTTTTCTTCAAGCAAATTCAATTAGGAAACATTGGTAATATCAGTGGTTATATGTGGTGTCCCAAAAGTCTTAGTGCAGTTTTAAAGATTTGAATATTATATTTAAATAAAAGCTTTTATTTTTTAAAAGGTTTTTTCAATTTATTTTTCTGTTTTGGCTTTCTCTATTGGATTGAAAGCTCCTTGAGGACAGGTACACTTTTTTTCATATTTGCGTCTTCAGCTTTTAGCACAATTTCTGGCAAATAATGATTTCTTAATAAATGTTTATTGAATGGCTCTCTTAGAATTCTGATGATACTATAAGCTCCTTGAGCCCAGAATATATGCTTCACAATTCTTTGTATCCCCCTCTCAGCAATAATGAAGGCTTAATACTTCTAAGAGTCATTGGAAGAGAGGAGAAGGATTCCTCCTCTCCCCAGCTCAGGCAAAGCCCA
>JAJPUD010002133.1:308660-349719 GCA_023553655.1 Myrmecobius fasciatus
TCAAGCACTTAGAGCAATTCACTTCTTTTTGCAGATGAGGAATCTGAGCCTCAGGTTAAGTGACAACACTTGATTATTTATTTAGTAAGCAGAAGCAACATAATTTGAATCTGTGTTACTCTTGATTCCAAAGCTAGCATTCTTTCCACTATGTGATCATTTTGGTATCAAAGGAAAACCACTACTGAACTACAACCAACTCTAGTGAATTGTTCTTTTCTTACAATGTCAACAGACTATAGAGTTGTTAGCTATATCCCTCAATAACAGCATTATAATAAAATCAAAGCTATGTTTTTTTTTTATTATTTGGAGCAATCTAAATTATTTCGGGAACCTCACACATAATGGCATCTCCAAAACACAAATTTATCTTTTGTATGTGATACTGCTTGATTTAATTTTGATAAATCCCTTTTTGATTCTTAGTTAAAAATTGAAGAACTACTATATATCAAATGGGGGCAAGGACAAAGAAAGTACCCAAAGGGAGAGCATAAGGAGACATTAGACAAATGGGTAGGCCAAGCTAATATAATAAAAATAACAATTCTACCTAAATTGGTCTACTAGTTCAGTGTCATATCAATCAAACTGCCAAAAAATTATTTTATAGAGCTAGAGAAATAATGAAAGTGCAAGAATATCAAGGGAATTAATGGAAGGAAAAACAACAAAGGATGGTGGCCTAACAATATAAGACTTAAAATTCTATTATAAAGTAGCAGTCATCAAAATCATTTGGTCATGGCTAAGAAACAGAGTGGTAGATCAGTGGAATAGATTAGATACACATGACACAATAATCAATGACTAGAGTGATATAATATTTGATAAATGCCAAAACACCAGATTCTGAAATAAGAACTCACTATTGCACAAAAATTTTTGGGAAAACTGGAAGATAATATAGCAGAAACTCAGCACAGACTTACATCTCATACCCCATACCAAAATAAGGTTGAAATGGGTACAAGATTTGAGTGTAAAGGAATAGTTTACCTATTAGATCTTTGGAAAATGGAGGAATTTAAGACGAAGGAAGAACTAGAGAACATTATGAAATGCAAAATGGACAGCTTTGATTACATTAAATTAAAAAGGTTTTGCACAAACAAAACCAACCCAAACAAGATTAAAAGGGAAATACAGAGCTGGGGAAAATTTTTACAGCTAATGTTTCTGATCTAGTATTTCAAAAATATATAAAGAACTGGGTCAAATTATAGGAATATCAGTCCTTCCCCAATTGATAAATGGTCATGGGATATGAACAGACAATTTTCAGACAATGAAATTCAAGCCATCTATAGTCATATGAAAAAAATGCTCTAAATCACTACTGATTAGAAAAATGCAAATTAAAACAATTCTGAGGTATCACCTCACACCTCTCAGATTGTCTAGGATGACAGGAAAAGATAATAGATATTGGAGGGAATATGGGAAAACTGGGACAATAAAACAAAATAGGAAAAAAAAACATTAGAGAAGCCCCAAAGTAATGTAGCCAGATGATGGATGAGGAGATATCTGAACTGGGCTAAGGCATAAACATGTAAAAAAAAAACTTCCATAAAACTGTACAGTAGCAGTTGTCAGATGACTGAATGGTATGGATATTAGACACTCAACAAATATCATTTGTATTCCATTAGTATTTTCTATAAATTGTCATTAATTTATGGAAATGTGTATTTTAGACAGTAAATTCAAGTGAAAAGTCATCTCTGAATTTTTTTCTTTCTTTTATCTTGACAGGATTTCCTCTGATACCTGCTTGCTTACATGCTATTGCAAGAAGTTTATACTACAATGACAAGTAAGGCAAAGTTTCTTTCAGATTTTTACTGTGAATCTACAAAAATGAATCTTTAGCATTCATTTCTCTTTTTCTCCTTAGCTGCTGGATCAGTTCTGATACTCATCTCCTGTACATCATCCATGGTCCAATTTGTGCAGCTTTATTGGTATGTTTAAAAAAAAGTCTTGTTTGAATTCTCAATTTATTTGACTCAGTTTTCTAGCCATTTTACTATATTTCTAGATATTTAGAGTAATATACTAAAGTTCACCAGAAATGTTGAAAATTGTGTTTAAATTCCATAAAATTACTCCTCAATTTAGCATTATAGCATTCAATAGTTAAACAAAAATCAATTTCCTAATTGTACATTTATATGTGGGAAGAAAACTTAGTCATATTTTATTATCTTTTTTTTCCACTTTATAAAGCACCTACAATTGAGGTGTAATTAGCATTTCATGTATTGATATCACAGAAAGAACTATAATTATGTATTATAAAAGCATAAGTTATATTGAAAGAGATAATGAAGTTTCAAATAACAAAAAAATGAGATATTTAGATAGCAAAATTTGAAAAATCAAAGAAAGATTTCTTCTATGGAGATTTAATACTTAAAAAAGGGCATACATTTAAATCTATCACAGTATTTAAAATTTAAGAGAATAACACCATCCATAAAAAATGTAGCATAATAACCTTCATAAATAAAGACTACTATTTCACATACTTTTTAATGTTTATAAATCTTTTTTTCTAATAAGAACTGTACAAGTTCAGAAGTATAAGAATCACTATCCGTAGTTTACAAATAAGAAGATTGAATCACAATTTCAGTGACACATAAGTAAGCTAGTTTCAGTGTTAGAATCCATATGCTAGCCACTGACTCTAAGTCAAACTTTCCCTTTCCACTGCACCATGATTCCATAATAACTATGTAAGACATGTAGTTATAGATACACACATATGTATATATATACACATCACACATATATGTATTCACATGAGTAGGCAAATATGGATAGACTACTCTTCTAGGCTGAAAGTGTAAAAAGGGTGATCAGCGCTCAGATGTCTGCTACCTGGGGTGTGTAAAAACTTTTTGGGCAAAATGGGGCAGTGAGTGGAAAAAGTTTAAAAAGTCCTGACAGTTTTACAGATAGAGAAACTTAGTACCAGAGAAATAAAATGTCAATTCACTCAATGCATACCTATGAAGTACTATTATGTATAAGATCTTAAGACAGACATGAAATCAGTAACACCGCAGAGTGAAGTATGTGATTAAAGACTAAAGATTAAAGACTAATTAAGATAATGAATATAATTTATTATGCCATTAGCTTTATTTGAGTTTCATAGACAACTTCCTTTCTCAGTCCCAAATATGCCCAATCAACTTTCTTCCAGGATTTGTGCAGCTTGAATAACAAATGAACACAAAACATCTCTAAAAGCTGTGGGAACTTGAATATTTTACTGAACTCTTCCATTGTACATTTTCCTCATCTATTAAAAAGTAGAATATAATAACACCAACTTTACATTTTTTTTGCAAGGATCAAATGAGATGTATGTGTGTGTTTGTGTGTGTATATATTTGCAAACCATAAAGCAGAATATAAATATTTATGATGATGATGCTTACAGCAAAAGATTAGTCTTTATTAATATTTTTCAAGATAAAGAAAACAATCTCCCACACATTGAAAGAAATATATATGCATATTGCTGTGCCTATAAGATAATAAGTTTCTCAGCTTATGAGTCTACTTTTCCTTTGCTTCCAACTTTGCTAGGCTTGGCTTCTTGACCATTTCCCTAGGATGATATATTGCTCTGTCTAATAGAAATTTATTTGCAAATATTTATGCATGATGAATCTGACATTAAGATGGGGTGATTTTTCTGAGAACTGAAACCGAAAAAGTATGCTTTTCTTTATTTACTGAATAAGGCACATATACAATGAAAATGAAAGATGACTTTTTTTTGTAATTGTCTGTTCAGGCAGTTAGCTTGCCAATTCAGATTTTTCACACCCCATTAAACATGGCCTGATTTTTCTTACCAAAGAATACAATATTATACTGAAAGGGAAAAAATGGAAATGAAAACTTTTTGAAGGCCTGGGTATTTCTTAGGAATTCTTTGTTTTGTGAGAGAAAAGCTATCCATTAATTATACTGAGCTCCAATGTCCTTAAAGTAGAGAAGATATACATTTTTAATGATGAATAATATGACAAGGTAATGTAATTATATATCAGTTTTTCTGAGGCTTTTTTTCAAGAGAAGGATACAATTTAGGAATGTAAAGGAGAAATATGACAGCATGGTAATATGGATAGAAAGCAGCATTCTATGTAACACAAACTACGTGACGCCAAGTAAATCACTTAGTCTTTCAGTATTCCAGGCAACTGGAATAAGATTATATGTTTCATAATGGTTGCAAATCTGTAACAGAAGAAAGAAGTTCATAGGATAGCTTCTAAGACCAATAAAGTCATAGTTTCCTTCAAGTGTAGTTGTCTGTGGGGGTCAGGATATGGTGGGAAATGGCCCTTTATAGGAAGAAAAAATGTTCCATCCTACATCTTTATAGTAATATACAAACTGGAGAGATCAAAAAAAAAAAAAAAAACCTGAAGAGTTTGGTTAGGTGGAACTGATTGTCACTATGGCAGAAAATTTTCTATTAAAATTATTGAAACATTTGCAGATAGTATATGAATAATTGACATTTAAAATACTAAGTTCCTTTCTACCTTTTACAGGAAAAATTCACATATCTTACAATGTAACAAACATGACTATAAAGGTTATTTATTTTCTCTATTCCTGCTGTTCTGTTAACTTTCATCTTCCACTGATTTTGTACCCAAATATATGTTTACTTGAATGCATTTCTTTTGATAATTACATTTCTGCTTCTGTTTCTTCATTTTTTAAAGTAGAAAATGCTTTTACAGAGCATAGAGTGAATTTAATTGACATGTTTAAATTAACATTACATAGAGATTGTCAGAAGCACTATTTTCAGTCTAAATCCAGTGCATTGATTTATAACTAAAAAGAAAATATTGATTCTATAATAAACTTATCTGTTATCCCTACCTATAATCTCATATTCTTTAAAAATAATTCTTAACTAAGAAGATAGATTTGCAACTCAATTCAATTTTTTGTATTTCTTACATTAGCAAAGGCATTTACATAAAATGCTCCAGGTTTATTCTTCTGCTTTTGTTTATTTATAATTTCATATATGACATCAGTATGTCTTCTATCCTTTATTAGGTGGATGATATTTTCCATTGAGTTAAAAAAAAAACATCAACTAGTATATATGCTTAGAAAAGGTAATGAATTGAAAGTGATGGGAGAGCAGCTGATATGAGAATATATTTAATTCTTGAAGTTTTCTTAAGGACTCTTTCTACTTTTGTATTTAGAAATAATATGCCTGTATTTATATGCCTTTGACTTTTCATGATGACAATTGCACTGAGGCCAATTGTTTATATATGTTATCTTAGGTTCACTGAGGATGGGCTATTTTTTTATTTCACAGTTTTTTTAACTAGCAAATTTCAGCAATAAGAAGTCTCATTTTCAGTTTCACTTTTTTGTAAATTTAGGCACTTGGCCTCAATTACCTGTATGAGTATATGAACTCACATTTATATAGATTTTTTAAAGTTTCTGAAGGGGTTTTCTTCACAGCAACCCACTGATATCATTAGCACAAATATTATTAACTTATTTTCCAAATAAGGAAACTGATCAAGAGGTTGATCAGCTAACAATCATATAGACAATAAATTATGAAGCATAATTTAAACCTAGACTATCTGATGCTAAGAACATTTTCTGTACTATCATGCTATATTTCATATAGCTATTCCACATATTGTATAAAATATTACCATGGTGATTTTCCAAAGTACTGTATGGGTGTAATATACCTGTATCTTCATATATTCTACTTTTTCATGCAAATAATTTATTAGGTCTTTAGTACTGATATTGGGCATCTCAGTGATACATAGAAGGCATTGGAAATAATCAAATGAGGGCTAGGTTAGAAGTGAGAATAGAAAAACTTAATGGAGACAGGAAGAGAGAGCCAGAATTTCTGGTAGAAGAGGTGTGGTGAAAATGGTATAGTGCCACCCAAAATTGCCTCAATAGTTGCTCATTAACACTATTTATTAAACATTGTTCTATAATTATGAGATGTATTTCTAATTGTAAGAACTTTGTTGATGCCCAATAAAGTTCAGTTTACATGGTTTGATCTGAATGTGCCCCAAAATTTAGGATTTCAGATGACTGCAGATCCTATAGCATCACAACTGAAAAGAATCTGGAAAAAGGTGCATTTTAAAAGAAAATCTTCAGATGTTTACTTTGTACCAGAATTTCATATTCCTTTGTCATTGTTGTTCTTGTTGATGGACTTTTAGTTTATATATTCATGCCATTGGATGGAATGCAATCCGATAAATCTTCATTTATGGGGCAAAAAAGTATGTATTATGTATGTGAACCATGGTCTTCCAGTTTAACATGAGTTAAGAAATAATATGCTGTGATACTCTATAATATTACCTATGATACTCTAGGTAATATCAAAATTTCATTTTTCTTTTCTAGGTAAACCTCTTCTTCCTGTTGAACATTGTACGTGTCCTCATCACCAAGTTAAAAGTCACTCACCAAGCAGAGTCAAATCTGTACATGAAAGCAGTAAGAGCAACTCTCATTCTTGTACCCCTGCTTGGAATTGAATTTGTGCTAATTCCTTGGAGGCCAGGAGGACTAATTGCTGAAGAAATATATGACTATATTATGCATATCCTCATGCATTACCAGGTACAAAGCCATTGAGAAATTTATTAGCATCTCTTTTATAGAATAGTTCAATATAATTATTTATTGATACCATATATTTGCAGTCTTCATTCATTTCTAGTCTTTTGTTTTCTGTGAAAATGTACACTTGAGCCTAGATGCTTTTTTCCAGTCATTTTATTCTACTCAGCAGTATTGTTATTACGGGCTTTCCCCTTTGTTTTGTGGAGTAGCTTTTCTGTAAAATACAAGAAAGGTCAAATTCACTCTGCCCCTTCACACATTATATCCTTGATTTAAGAAGTCAATTAAAAGATTCATTATTCACTAGAAAACTTAATAAAATCCATTGCCACTTGGAAGTTATATAGAATAGAATTGTTTTGGGAATGAGGATAAGTGGGAGGATACCACTTCATTTTTAAGGGAATACCTGACTATATGAGCTCTCTAGACAACCTTAGCTCAAATCCCCACATAGGTGTATATTTCAGAACCTTCAAGTAGGACTTTCATATTTATCTGATCTTCATAATTTAGTGACATTAAAAAAGAATAAAACTATTGGAGATATTTTCTCTCCTCTGTGACATGTTAATATTTTCACTAAGTTTAAGAATAGGCTTATTGATATTAAAGATATATATGTATATGCATATATAGATATAGATATAGTACTATTTGGAGATTGGAGACTTTTCTATAGCCTTCACATTATTTAATTATTTTTGGCAAATGGAGCTTTATATATCTTATATCTGCAGAATCTGACAGAATTACCCTGGGAAATTTGAAAGCATTTAAAACGTTGCCTCATTTTTGAATTATTGACCATGTACTTAATCCCCCAGGGTCTCATCATTATGCGTTCTCAGAGAACATACCAAGAGAAAACAAGCTTTGGTGGGTTTCTCCTAGTTAGAAAGGCATCATATGCTATATCAGGACATCACTCATTAGAGGGTCACAAATATCAACTTTAGAAAGACCTATTCCCAAAAGTATGGCCATTGAATTATTTTGGCCACAGCAATTTTTGAAGACATTTTATTTAAAAAAATTAAAGTGGAAGAAGCACATAAATAATGTGTAAAGTGCTTAGTAAACTTTAAAGTGCTATATAAAATTCTATCTATAATAATTATTATTTACATCAATGAAATAATGGATCTTCCAATGTATTAAATAGATACAATATAGTGAATAGTATTAAATTTCTTTTTAAAAAGGAGTAAAGAAGTATCAGCTCTGTCTCTGTATATATAAATTTCACCCCTAATTATATCATAAAACAAATTTTAACTTTTTTTTTTTGAGTTCCAAATTCTATTCCTTTTTTCTCCTTTACCTACATGCCTGAGACAGTAATCAAATACAGATACAATTTTGTAAACCATTTCCAAATTACTCATTTTGTATAAGAAGATTCAAATAAAAAGAAAGAAAATGAAATATAACATGCTTCAGTCCGTATTCAAAATTATCATTTCTTTCTTTGGAGATATTTAATATGCCTAATCATTGGTCCTTTGGGATTGTCTTGGGTCATTGTATTACCAAGAATAGCTAAATCATTCACAATTCTCCATCATTCTTGTGTATCATGTTTTCCTGATTCTGTTCACTTGATTTTGCATCAGTTCATGTAGGTTTTTTTTTTTTTCTGAAATCCTCCTGCTTGTCACTTTGTACAGTATAATAATATTCCATAACAGTCATATACTACAGCTTATTTAGCCATTCTCCATTGATAAGTATCCCTTCAATTTTCAGTTAGTTCTCAGCCACTACAAAAAGATCTGCTCTAAATATTTTTGTACAATTGATTATATTCTAATTCAATTAGATTATGACTTCATATATTTGTTACATTATTATATATTGTTCCATAATTTGTTTTTATCATTAATAAAATTTAAAATAAACATTGTTTTTTTTTAATTTACAGGGCCTTTTGGTCTCCACAATTTTCTGCTTTTTTAATGGAGAGGTACAGTATAAACAATTTTCAATAATCACTTTTTATGTAAAGGAAAACAAATTTATTTTTGTTAAACAGGTCTTTTAAAAACTTGAGGGCCACAGTCTCCCACATATCATTCCTAGAAATCAAATCCTAAGATCTTGGATGAATAAATATTCTAATTTTCACTAACCTTTGAGTCCATGATCCAAAAAATTGAGAAAAATGTATGCTTTAAAAAATTAATTGGGCAGCATGTATATACATTCTGAAACAGAAAATATTTCAATTAAATAAGAAATCATTGCCTTTTATTGTGAACAACTTACCTGTCAATCAGGAATTTTAAAGGAAGCATGCTATTTTAAAGAAATTTAAAAAATAAAAGCATTCTTATAAAAAAAATATCTAAGTGAAGGATTTACACTGGGGTAGCCTAGAGCTCTAGAAGCACACAAATTGATAGGATTTCTTTGCTTGCTTTCTGATGAAAACAAATCATTTGACTCATACCATAGGAGAGATTATCTTCTCCTGGAGATAGGAAATAAAGGGCATTTTTCCCATTCTAAGCTAAAAGAAAGACACACAGAAAGTTACACATGTTTTTTGTATAGTTATATCTATAAATTTATTTATAGTAAGAGTAGAGTTTCTAGCACAATGAATTTTGATCGTCAAGAAAGGCACAGGCAACTTCCAATTTTTCAGACCCCTAACCATAAAGAAAAAGAAAAAAAAATCAACATATTAAGTGCCTACTGTGTGCTTAGTATAGTTCTAGATTCTAGAGATAAAAAGACATAAAAAGAGGGGATAATTTCTTCTTTCATTGGGGGAGATGATGACTATAAATAAGTATGTCTATAAATTCATCAGAGAAGGTGCAGTGCTATGCACTTGGCACCTTATGAGCAAAGCAAAATTGAATTAGCTCAGAAGAAACATGAGATGTACAAATTTAGATAATCCACATAAATGTTTAAAGGGACTATTTGTATCTGACTTGTGGCAGGGTATTCTAAACTGGTTTTGGTCTGACCAATCTTAGTTGGGCACACCAAAATTGGACTCAAACATAGTGATGTCATTTTGGTCCTCTTTAAGAATGAAGGACAACCAACCAACTGTAAAATATATAATAAACAATTGTGTAAAAAGATGCTACTACTTGATGGAATGAGAAAAGATCTCACATAAAAATTGCCCCAATCTAGTTTGGGAAGACAAGAAGCTGAGGTGAGGAGGGAGTAGTTGCCAAACATTGGACACAACTGGTACAAAGGGATAGAATTGGGATATGGAATATTGTGAGGAACATCAAGATAATCAATTTGGGTGAACTGTAGATTGTTTGGAGAGAAATCATATAGAATAAACTTGGAATGATCAATTGTGGTTAGATTGTAAAAGGCTATTATTCCAAACAAAGAATTCTATATTGAACCTAGATTTAACAGGTAGCAACTGGAATTTATTGAACAATATAGAGACATGTACTTTATACATGTACATATGCATACATAAATGTATGTATGGATGGATATATATGAATATTCACATAACCCTCATATATACACACATATAAATCATAAATATATGCCCATATAACTATAACATAAGCTACATATATAAATATGTGGGCAGATTTTGATACATGTATATATATACATATGAGGACTATGTTAGATGTTATATTTGTATTCATATGAGTTATGCTGTGTTATATATGTATATGTATATAAAGGCTATTATATACTTGTGTGTCAGAGTTTTGATTTATATGCATCTGTGTGTATGTATTCACTTTTATGCACATATTCACTTTTATATGCTAAAAGAAATCACAGGACATATACAAGCTGTCAAGTGTAATGCTTTCTGATGCATCACATCACATCCCTTGGCTCTATGCTATTTCTTATATGCAGACTCAGCAAAGTAGTTAAAACTATCAGTCTAAGTGTATAAATGAAACTTGTTGTTTATGTGTCTTTTTCTAAACAAAGTTTAAATCATATTTAGTAAATATCCATAAAGTTATAGAAAGTAAAGATAATGAGGGCACTGGCTTGTCAGAGAATAAAACTGAAAATAGTCAAACAAATTAGAAAGTTAATGTATAAACATGGAAAATTATACACAACTATGAAATACAAATAGATAATACTGCCAGGATGCAAAAATTTATGTCTTGTATTTTTATATGATGAAACATTAGAGATGTAATTGTGTGAACATCACCTTTTTTAATCCAGGGGTCTTTTCATTTTGTTCAAAACATAATAAACACATTGCTGGTAAAATAAAATGTTAGTAGGATATGTATATATATATATATATATATATATATATATATATGTATGTATATCTACGTGTATATACATATATATAGCCTACTATATATACTATACATATACTATCTATAAATACATAATATATATATGCTATATACCACCTCCAATCATTATATCTAACTGCACATTAGAAAATATTTTTTAAATGTTAGTGACTGCAAATTCCAAATTGCTTCATTTTATGTCTAGAACTAAAGGATATATTCAAGATAATATATTAATATAGACTCCAAAAAATCCTATAAGATTTTTTTCCTATTTGCAAGGAAAAAAGAAGTCAAAAATACTGATTTCAGCATACCCTAAATAAATCTGAACTTTGGAAATTACAATGCCATATAAATTTTTCAGTGAAGCTGCTAACACAGTCTTCAATTCTTTATATCTCACAAAGTCTGTCCTCTAAATCTTTACAGATAAAAATCCACATTTGTGCATGAGCTATTCTTAATCTTGATGACCTCATTGTTTCTTATCTTTCTCCTGTAACATGAAGGCATAACTGCCAAATTCATTTTATGCTCCTGTGATCATATCATTCCTCTGCATGAAAAACCCACTTATATCCTTTTACTTTCCATCTCATAATTTGATATCTAGCCTTTAGTTCAATAGTTCTTTACTTCTTTAAGGTTCCCTTTCCCTGTTTATCTAGCCCAACCATGTATCTGTATATCTATTTGTCTATCTGTCTATCTATCTTCCTCCCTTCCTTCTTCCCTTCCTGCCTTTTTCCCTCCCTCCTTTCTTTCTTCCTTTTTTCCCATCCTTTCTTTCTTTCTTTCTCTTTCCTTCTCTCTCTCTCTCTCTCTCTCTCTCTCTCTCTCTCTCTCTCTCTCTTTCCCTCTCTCTCTCTCTCAATACTTATCTAATAGATAAGTTCTTTTTAATTTCTCTTTCATTCATCCTCTCCCTTTCTTCTCCCCTCCCCCTAAATAAGTGATTTTATTCTGGTAAGGAAATTCTCAGAACCAAATTAAGTCAGCATCTTAGAGTTTTACAGAATTATCAATGGCACTGAATGTTAAATTTCTTGCAAAAGTCATGGAGCCATCATGTATCAGGGATATAATTTGAACCTAGATCCTTTAATTATAAGACCAATTCTCTATTTACTAAGGCATGCTTGCCTTTTAACAAGGAATATGTCTGTTCTAAATATTTTCTTCATGTAGAAATTAGTGTAATAAGCATACTGGCTCCTTGTCGACTACCATCTGATCAAGTGAAAAGGTTCTAAGATGTGAACATTTCACCGATTTTCCTTCTCATTCCTTATACCTGATATACATGTTCATTATCTTTGACATCCTTTTCATCATCACATGATCTACAAACCTTCCTCTTTAAGCTTATTGATGAATTCAACAAATACTTCTCTGTTGCCTACTGTTTAAGAGTTATTATACTAGGTACTAAGAGTTATAAAATCAATTAACTAAAATGTATTATGTGTTCATTATATATGCCAGGCACTATATTAGATGCTAAAGACCTGAAAAAAATTGGCTCTTTTCCTCGACACTTACATTCTATCAAGATGATAATAGGCATATATAAACAATAACACAATATTAACATGAATCTACTAGATTTTCCATTTATGCCTCAATACTTTATATATCCTAACTTTTGTATAACCAAATAAAATTTGTACCCTCACCTCTATCATCTTCTTTCCATCTGATTAACTACATCCTCCTATCTCTTTACTTTAATGACTTTATTATTCTGAGGTCCTTTACCTTTTATGTAGGAAGGGGAAGGAAAGGAAATAAATATAATACCTACTGTGTGCTAGGTAGTGCATTAAGCACTTTTAAAAATATTAAAATAGGGTTGTTCAAATGATTTAAACTTGTAACATGTAGAAGCATGTTAAATATTTATATTTAACGTGTTTCTACATGTTACAAGGTAATTTAGTCATGCACGCCCTGTGTACTTTCTTTTATTAAGTAAATTATATAATGCTAGCTCAAAATTTGTAAGTATTTTGACTAATTGCACATTTGAATTACAGATTTTTGTATTATGTGTCTATTTTTATTGTATATTGGAAAAGGCAATGGGAGGCCTGAGAAACTCTAGGTTTTATCTCAAACTCAGAATGTACATAGCTATTAAACCTTTACTAAAGATTCGGTACACTCTATGTGAGAGATGTATGGCACATCTATATAAAACTAAAAATGTTTCTTGTGAATGATAACAGAGTGGCTTCAATTTAATCTCAATTTTTAACTTTAAACTACCCTGCTTAGAAAATAAATAAGGAAAGCATTCCCATATAAACACCATATAAACATAATCTTCTGTGGAACAGGTGGGACAATATCTTACAGGAAATAAATTAAAAACATAACATCCTTAGAATGAATAATGTAAATAAGCAAAACCAAAAATATTTTATTTTTTATTACAAATATGAGTAAATAAAACCCCTGAAGACAGTTCAGGAAATTGGTTTTCCATTATTTTTCTGATGGCTTAGATGCAAGTTTAAGATGGGATGATGAACTTAAGAAAAGAAAATAGTCTGAGAATAAATAGTCAAATGTTTTACATTCCACTATGGCTTTAATCTTGAATTCAAACTTTGATCACTCTCAGTGAGTCATGACAAACTTATATAGAAGTTGGCCATTAAACCATAAATAAGCATCCCTTCAGGCTGCATGTTGACTTAGAAAACTACACTTTTACATATTTTTTTTCTTTTTATTAATATATGAACACATTAAAATCAGATAGGAACTACATCATAAAATCAGATAGGAACTATATCTTAATCTGGTGCAGACTTCACTCATATATTTTTCATCTGGGCTCTAAACATTTTCCATTTAGACTGATTTTTCTTTTCAAGACCAATTGCTCATAGCACCTATCTGGTATATTTCTGAAAAATCAATCAACAAGCAATGATTAAGCATGTCATTTTTATGTCATTATATGTCATGTAATGTTAGGTAATAGGATTACAATGACAAAAATAAAATAGTCCTAACCTTTAAGAATTTACATTCTAGCAGGAAAAAAGTCAAGCATATAAACATATATAAAAATATAAAAGGCAATTTATAAATATAATATAATTCTACTTGCTTTGAACTAATATCAGAGTTCTGAAAAGTTGTTTCTAGCTATCACAAAAAAACGAAATACAAAGAAATAAATATTTAAAAAAACAATCCAATAAAGTGGTTTTTATTTAGTCCAAATATTCAGAGAATTGATGAAAAGTAATTAAATTATTGAAGTATACAAATAATTTTTCCAATGTATGTTGGACTTAATTCTGGGATATTTTAAATTAATGAACAAATGCCTTACATGTTTAGACTGAAGCATTGAAACACTTCTTGTTTTTTAGCCTGTTGAATTTCCACTCTAATTTTTTAATTATGTTTAATTTGAATTTTTTAATTTGGAGCAGATTTTCTGGTAATGCACTTAAGAATACATTTCCAAACAAAGAATAACAGCCTCATTATTAAAGGCAGTATGATATAAAGGTTCTCAGAGAATTTATCTCTGAGTCAAAATGATATGTGTTCAAGTCCCACCTCTGCCACACAGTAGTTGTATAATCTTAAGCAAGTCATTCTCAGGGCAGGAAATTCTCAGAGCAGATGCTGTAGACCAGTTTCTGATCTTCATTTGAAAACATTTATTCATTTGGAATTTCCTACACTTATGAAATCAGAGTTCTGGATCCCATGATATTATAGTGAACATTGCAAAAATATTGAATCAATATGTGCATTGTTCTTCAAAAGTAATGCCTGTCACAGAAATTTTGAATGGAAATAAATTATTTTATTATGTAGTCACAATAGTTTTCCAGGATTTATTTTTATTATTTGACTCCACAGAAATTAGAATAAAAGTAGGAAGTTAACAAATTTTTAATAGAACTTTCAGAAGAGTGTCAATCATACAACTAACCACATAGGCTTTTTATTAAATAAGACACCAAACATTTGAATATTTAAAATCATCCACATAATTGATTAATTTTTATGTAGATGCTTGACAGCCCATAATGCTCTCTACATTAGTTACCAACATAAACTTGTTTATATGTTGAAAAATGAAAGTTAAAAGGAATGTCTAAATAATTATTATATGTCTTTTCAGTTCAAGTATACTAGTAACATCTGTAATAAACAAAAAAAAAATCTCCCTTTGAATACCCTCATAATGATTTCATCAACTCTTTTAGTTCTAATTATCATCTCTTTTAGAAGACTCCCAGATCTACATATAGAACCTCATGTCTCTCCTAATTTCAAGTTTAATATCACTTTGTGGGACCCATTTTGAAAATTTCCAAACAAAAGCTTCCATAAGTATCTCAATTTTGATGTGTCCAAAAGAGATGTCATTATTTTTTATCCAAACCTATCCCTCTTTTGAACTTTCCTATTGCTGTTGAAGGAACCTACCATTCTCTCAGCCACCCATGTTCACAATTTCAGATTAATGCACTAATTTTCACTTTCCCTCAATATCCCTCCCCTCATTGCTAATCAGGTTCCATGCCTTTCCATTTGTACCTTCAAAATCTCTTTATCATCCTTTTATTCTCTCTGTTCTTATACAAAAAGTTCTCTCTCTGGCCTCACCTTCTGGATAATTACAGAAGCCACCCAAATGATCTTCCTTCCTCATGCCTCTCCCATCTCAGAATCTTTTTTCACACAGCTCCCAAAGAGATGTTCTTTAGCAAAAAGATTTCCCTGACATGCCCCAGCTTAAAAACAAATGAAAAAAAATGAGTAAATACATATTGTTCTTAGGATAAAAAATATAAGATGCTCCTTTTGGAACTTAATGTCCCTTATAATTTGGCACCACCAACCTTTCCAATGATTTTACCCATTACTTTTCTATATACAGTCTCTAACCTACCTCTCAGATATCTTCCCATGCTTGGAATATATTCCCACCTCCCTTCTATCTCTTAGGATCCACCTAGGTACTTAAAAAAATCCCTTAGGTCCATTTCTGGTTACTATACAAAGTTTTTCTTAACTTCCTACTTGCAAGTATGCCACCAAAACTAGTTAACCTTATTACTTTTAATGATAATTATAGTTTTAAAAAACTTAAAAAGGGGGGGGGGACAGCTAGGTGGCGCAGTGGATAGAGCATCAGCCCTGAAATCAGGAGGACCTGAGTTCAAATCTGGTCTCAGACACTTAACATTCCCTAGCTGTGTGACCCTGGGTAAGTCATTTAACCTTAATTGCCTCAGCAAAAAGAAAAAAAAAAAAAAAAACAACTAAAAAACAAAAAATTACAATGTGTATTGCCCTAGAAGGGAATAGATATTTATTAAATATAGAGACTATACCAGGTATTCTACTAAGCTTTTTTACAAATATATATATGTCATTCTTCCCCTGATTAAATGTAAGCTTCTTTAGAGCACAAACTGTTTTGTTTTTTACTTTGTATCCCCAGTGTCTAGGAGATCAGAATCATTCAGTAAATGTTTTTGTATTGATTCTCCAAAACCTATATTATATTCTTAATGTATTGAAATATATTGCCTTTAAAAATGAATATTAATCAACAATAAAATAATCTTATTTTGTTTATTTTTCTTTCTTTCTCCTTTGTCTGAATGTTTAGGTTCAAGCAGTTTTGAGAAGGCACTGGAATCAATATAGAATCCAATTTGGGAGCAGCTTTTCCAATTCAGATGCTCTTCGGACAGCTTCTTATACAGTGTCTTCCATCAGTGATGTTCATGGCTACACTAATGACCTTGGTAGTGAACAATTGAATGGAAAAAGCTTCCATGACATGGAAAATGTGGTTCTGAAAACAGAAAATTTCTATGCTTGATTACAGAAGAATTACAACTTTATTACGACCTTTGAACCCTTATTATTGAAGGAATTGTGTTCATCATTCTATAGCCAGAAGATTTCTAGCTAACATGGACTTGTTTCTCTTGAGTGCCACAAAAAATTGCCCATAAATACATTAGCATATGTTGGTAAGAGTACATACCTTCACATTAAGCTTGATTCTACTCTTAAGATCTGGGCAACTATTCACCATGTATATTTCCTCCCTTTCATGGAGGGGAGAAGAGCCTTTCTGATGAATTAGTTTGATGCATCAGTGAATAGTGTGATCCCTTCCAACAACTGCACAGTGGTCAGAAGAATAGCTAGCTACTTATGCTGCTCATGACTCAAATCCCTAGAAAAATCAACACAGCAAAACTGCTATGCTCACTTGTTGACTTATCCTAGTACCACTCTGGATCATGTTCCCTTGAGACGGCATGCTATGCACAGGACTGGCAGTGTGCATAGGACAAGGTTGTAGAACATTTACTGCAGCAAGCAGAATATGTGACTTGATTGTAGATCATTTTTCCTCCTTCACAACCTAGGTGGAGGGAGTCAGGTCAATAAGGAGTATATGTAAATAGAAACTTTTCCTCTTGAGTTTCTACTGTGTAGACAATCAGTGCATTCTGTATGATGAAATTTGATGAAGGATTTCTTAATTTCTATGAAGCCTGTATAAAGCTCTTGTTGTGAAAATTATATACTGTTTTCAATAACCTAGCTTGTAAATAATTTTAATCATTTTTTTGTCCATGAACTTAGAAGGCGTGAAATAGAGACATTAATATTACAGTATATGCAGGTTAATTTCCAATATAAGAAGTGCCATGGCTGATTATGCTAAAATAAGAGTCTAGAATAATTATACTAGGCCAATACATTTAGAAATATTTTAGAAACACAAATGGTTGGTAGCATCAGAAATTTCATAATAAGGGGAAGAAAAAAAATCATAATTAAAGATAAAATATTCGTTACAGACCAAAACGCCAATCAAGTGGAAAATTTTAGAACGGAGTTAGCATATTTGGGGGAAATATTTTCATTTTCTTTGAGAAGTTATTTCTAAGGAATGAGTGTTCTTTATATGTTTGATGCATTTTAAATAAAAATTGATATCCTCACCCTAAAAAATGAGGGGGAGATAAACACTGTTAGGTTTATTAAGAGCTATCTTGCTAAGCTATTTTATACATTTATTAATTTCACATTCAGCAACCACATAATTCTAGTAAAGTTGATTATATGGAAAAAAATACTAAGTTTGAAACAATATTCTACCTAAAGAAATGAGTAATACAAACCATGAATCTTTCAAAATGCTTTGTTTCTGAGCAAGTAGAATATTTTCAAGAAAACATAATTTGTATAAGCATACAATGAATAAAAACAATTGTGTATGTTATTAGAGAATTAGATTTCATAGAAAAACTATTAAACTAATAACAAAATGTGAAAAAACTTACCCCAAAACTGATACACCTTCTATGTAACAGACCATTGATTTCACTAAAAGCAAATTTCCTGGTTAACTTCAGAGGAACCATAATATCTCTTCCTCAGAACTGCTAAATATATATATATATATATATATATATATATATATATATATATATATATATATACACACATGTATGTGTATATATATATATATTTAATTTTGTGTCATTGAAAAGCATACAAAGCTTTTAAAATAAAATAGTATATGATTAACTATTTGACTTATATGGTGTTTACCAAAATTCATAATTTCTTAGTCTTCAGTAATTTCTAAATTTAAAAAGGTTTTGTTATCATTATTATTTTTGTTGTTTTTAAAAGCTCTAGGAAATTTTTCTGGCTAGTAAGAATGAAATCAGTTAGCTAAAGGAACTGGTTAGCAAGTATATAAATTATAAATTACCCAGATGTTTTGACTATGCTAATACCAAGTGTGTGGAATTGACTGTAGATATCAGATTTATGAAGACAAGCTATTCTGACCTTCCAACTGGTTAAAATACATTAAAATGATCTTCTGTTATTATTTAACTCATTTATTTGCCAAACTTTTTCTGCAGAAGATTCAAATGCTGGAACTGCCATGATCAATTTTACATGAATACATATATATCATATATATATATATATATATATATTAATGTCAAATCTATTTATGTGTACCACCTAGCTATACTGCCCTAACAGAACTTAAAATGACTACAGAAAATGTTCTATTTTCAGAGAGTATTTTATTCTAAATACAGCATTATGAGAGTGACTATTAATTATTGACCTTTTATGAGTATGCTTAGATCAGAACCTCATGCTGATTTGTTACATGGGCCTTTTTTTTGCATCATTTTCATGTGTAATCAAACCAACAAAGTTAGTTATATTTTTGTGCACTTACATTTTTAGATGTTATGCTTCTAAATGTTAGACTTCTGTTTTGGCAAATAAAAACTTTGTATCTTATTCAATTAGAACTGTATGATGAATGGTAAAAACAAAGCATTTAATTTTTAATTTTTATTTATCTCCCTAGCCCCCCAAAAAATGAATGAAAAAAGTTTTTGTATCTATACAGTATTTATCTCAATCATATATGTGTGTGTGTGTGTGAGATCTAGATAAGTAACTGCTCTTTTTAACACAACTATCTAGTAAAATATTGCAAAAGATAATTCCTTCCCCCCAAAATTGACTTGTTTTTCATTCTTAAAGAATTAATTTACCAGTGGTTTACTTCATGAAAAATTTGTATTGGGCCTTAGCATTCATTCAAATACAAACAATGTACATAGAATTAATAGTAGTTATAACGTATTTATTGCTTAAAATAATGAAAATGTGAACCAGTATGTCTATCAACCATTAAGAAAGAGTTGAGGTATTGTGAACAATAAAAATTTTTAAAAATTATGTTTATTTAGGGCTTTATTGGGTACTCAAAACACATTTTGAAGTCAGAGTTTATGTTTTGATCAGATATTCAGATAGTGATACATACATTTTTTCTTTGTGATTTATTTTCTTTTTGTTCATGTGAAAATCCCATAATGATTCAAAGCCAAACTTGCATTTTGATTTTTATAGAATCTCTATATAATCTCTCATTTTAAAAAGAAATCAAACTCAGAATCAATCAAACAAAAATTTAAGATTATCTGTAGGAGGCGGAGCCAAGATGGTGGAGTGAAAAGGTGACTCTCTGCGTCCTCCTCCGAACTTCTCTCAAATCAACAATAAAATAAGCCTCTGAACTGATCTTCAAGTCAACGAATCAGGAAATATTTGGATACTGCTTGCAGATATCTCTGAAAAACTTCACATCAGGTTTGTCTAGCTCAGACAGAGGGATAAACAGAGGACTCCGTTGTCAGAGAACTCTAGTGGAGACTGGGAAGTGAGGGTGGGACTCAGCTCAGCTCAGCTCAGACTAGCAAAAAACTCCAAACTCCAAACTGCAAATTCCAAACACCTGGAGTTTATCTGAGGCACTCGGGACACTCTGCCCTGATTGGGGGCAGGTGTTCTGGCAAACTTGCCTTGTTTAAGGAGTAATTCGGACGTAGTCCTAGCCCCCACCGGCCCAGCACCTTAAATTAATTCGCTGAAGCGCCTCAGGGCAAAATCTTCAGCCAGCTTTTTCAGCCACCGTTTTTTTTTTTTCCACTACCTTAAAGAGATATTCACGCTGTCTAAAAAAAAAAAATGAAGAGGCAAAAGAGAGCACTCACAATAGACAGCTTTTACAAAGAGAAAGAGGAGAAGACCCCAGATACAGAGGTTCCTTTAGACATAACTCCAGAGGGAATCAGCAAGGACCATCACTGGTCCCCGTTTCAAAAGGCCTTTCTGGAAGATTGCTTAAAGAACCTAATAAAAGAACTGGAGGATAAATGGGAAAATAAATTGAAATTAGTGCAAGAAGGATACAGTATCTTGCAAGAAGGATATGATGCCCTGCAAAAGAGATATGAAAAAGACACCAATCTATTGAAAAATAAAATTAGTGAAGTGGAAAAAGAGTGCAATGAACAAAAAAAAAATCAATTGGCCAGTTACAAATGGAGCTTAAAAAGGTAACTGAAGAAAACAACACTTTAAAAATAAGAATTGAACAAATGCAAGTGAATGACTCAATAAGACTTCAAGAATAAGTCAAACAAAAACAAAAAAAAATGAAAAATTAGAAGAAAATATGAAATATCTCCTAGGAAAAACAACTGACTTGGAAAATAGATCTAGGAGAGACAATCTAAGGATTATTGGACTTCCTGAAAGCCATGATGAAAAAAAGAATCTAAACACTATCTTCCAGGAAATCCTGAAAGAAAACTGCCCTAAGATTGTAGAATCAAAGGGCAAAATCACCATTGAAAGAATTCACCGATCACCTCCTGAAAGAGACCCCAAAATTAAAACCCCAAGGAATATCTTGGCTAACTTTCAGGACTATAGCACCAAGGAAAAGGTTCTGCTAGCAGCTAGAAAGAAACAATTCAAATACCGAGGATCAATAATTAGAATCACACAGGATCTGTCAGCCTCCACATTGAAGGATCGAAGGGCCTGGAACCAGATATTCTGAAGGGCAAAGGAACTTGCATTACAGCCAAGAATATCCTATCCAGCTAGAATGAGCATTATCCTCCAGGGAAGAAGATGGTCATTCAATGATATAGGTGAATTTCACCTATTTCTAATGAAAAGACCAGATCTGAACAAGAAATTCGACATCCAAACACAGAACTCAAGAGATGCATAAAAAAAGGTAAAAAGGAAAGGACTCTTGAGAACTTTATTTCTACTAGAGGGATGCTTAAAGTTTGGGGGTATAATTAACTAGATATTACTTTGATAATATGAAAAAGAGAACTAGAGGGGGAAAGACTGGGGAAAAACTGGGGAAAGAGGGGAAAACTGGGGAAAAGAGGGGAAAAGTGGTAAAAATAAGATCTAAAAAAGGAGGTAAAAACAAGGTAAAATCTCTTGAAGAGGCAAAGAAAACCTAATATAATTGAGAGAAAGAGGGGAGGGAGTTGAGCATTGTATAAACCTTACTCTCATCAGGTTGGGCTCTAAAAGTGTATATCAGACACTTGATTTCACATAGAAACTTGTCTGTTGCTAGAGAGAAGGGGGAGGGAAAGGAGGAAAAGAAAGGGATAAACTAATAGAAGGGAAAATAGAAGAATCAGGGGAAAGGAGTAAAAACAGGGGGAAGGGATCTAAAGGGTGGAGTATTGTTTGGGGGAGAGGGTCATCAAAAGCAAAGTACTGAGGAGGGGGGAAGGGAGAAAGGGGAAAGGAAAGGGGAAAACATAACTTGGGTAAATAAGATGGCAGGAAATAAAGAAATAGTTATTCTATCTGTGAATGTGAATGGGATGAACTCTCCCATAAAGTGGAAGCGGAAATCAGACTGGATTAAAAACCAGAATCCCACAATATGTTGTCTACAAGAAACACATCTAAAACATAGTGACACATATAGGATGAAGGTAAAAGGCTGGAGCAGGACCTATTATGCTTCAGGTGAACAAAAAAAAGCAGGGGTAGCAATCCTTATCTCAGATCAAGTAAAAGCCAAGATAGATCTAATCAAAAGAGATAAGGAAGGAAACTATATTTTATTAAAGGGTACCATAGATAATGTAGCAATATCTATACTAAATATATATGCACCAAGTGCAATAGCACACAAATTCCTAGGGGAGAAATTAAGAGAGATGCAAGAAGAAATAGACAGCCAAATGATACTAGTGGGGGATCTCAACCTTGCTCTCTCAGAATTAGATAAATCAAACCACAAAAGAAACAAGAAACTAGGGAGATAAACCAATTGTTAGAAAAGTTAGGTATGATAGATCTATGGAGAAAGTTGAATGGAGACAGTAGGGAGTTTACTTTTTGCTCAGCAGTCCATGGAACCTCTACAAAAATTGACCATGTGTTAGGGCATAAAAACCTCAAAATCAAATGCAGAAAGGCAGAAATAGTAAATGCATCCTTTTCAGATCATGATGCAATAAAAATCACATGCAATATAAGGCCAGGAGAAAATAAACCAAAAGTTAATTGGAAATTAAATAATCTAATCCTCAAGAATGAATGGGTGAAAGATCATAGACACAATCAATAATTTCATCCAGGAGAATGACAATAAGGAGACAACATACCAAAATTTGTGGGATATGGCTAAAGCAGTTATAAGGGGCAATTTTATATCTCTAGATGTTTACTTGCATAAAATAGAGAAAGAAAAGATCAATGAATTGGGCTTATTATTAAAAAAAACTAGAAAAAGAACAAATTAAAAACCCTCAATTAAATATCAAATTGGAAATTCTAAAAGTAAAAAGAGAAATTAATAAAATTGAAAATAAGAAAACTATTGAGTTAATAAATAAAACAAAGAGTTGGTTCTATGAAAAAACCAACAAAATAGATAAGCCTTTAGTTAATTTGATAAGAAAAAGGAAAGAAGAAAATCAAATTGTTAGTCTCAAGAATGATAAGGGAGAACTTTCCTCCAATGAAGAGGAAATCAGAGCAATAATTAGGAGTTACTTTGCCCAACTTTATGCCAGTAAGTTTGATAATCTAAATGAAATGGAGGAATATCTACAAAAATATAGATTGCCCAGGTTAACAGAAGAGGATATAAAGTATTTAAATAGCCCCATATCAGAAAAAGAAATAGAATAAGCTATTAATCAACTCCCTAAGAAAAAATCTCCATGGCCAGATAGATTCGTATTTGAATTCTACCAAACATTCAAAGAACAATTAATTCCAATACTACACAAACTATTTGAGAAAATAGGGACAGAAGGTATACTGCCAGAATCCTTCTATGAGACCGATATGGTGCTGATAGCTAAACCAGGTAGGGTGAAAACAGAGAAAGAAAACTATAGACCAATTTCCCTAATGAATATTGATGCAAAAATTTTAAATAAGATATTAGCAATGAGATTACAGAAAGTCATCCCCAGGATAGTACACTATGACCAAGTAGGATTTATACCAGGGATGCAGGGCTGGTTCAATATTAGGAAAACTATCAGCATAATTAATTATATTAATAACCAAACTAACAAAAACCATATGATTATCTCAATAGATGCAGAAAAAGCCTTTGATAAAATCCAACACCCTTTCCTATTAAAAACACTAGAGAGTATAGGAATAAATGGGCTTTTCCTTAAAATGATCAGTAGCATCTATAAAACCATCAGCAAGCATCATATGTAATGGAGACAAACTAAAACCATTCCCAATAAGATCAGGAGTGAAACAAGGCTGCCCACTGTCACCATTACTATTCAATATTGTATTAGAAATGTTAGCTTTAGCAATAAGAGAAGAAAAAGAGATAAAAGGAATCAGAGTAGGTAATGAAGAAACCAAATTATCACTCTTTGCAGATGACATGATGGTATACTTACAGAACCCTAGAGACTCAACTAAAAAACTACTAGAAACAATTCACAACTTTAGCAAAGTGGCAGGATTCAAAATTAATCCACATAAATCATCAGCATCTTTATATATTACCAACAAAGTTCAGCAGCAAGAGATGCAAAAAGAAATTCCATTCCAAATAGCAGATGATAGGATAAAATATTTGTGAATCTATCTGCCAAGGAAAAGTCAGAAACTATACGAACTAAATTACAAAACACTTTCCACACAAATAAAATCAGACCTAATCAATTGGAAATATATTAAGTGCTCATGGGTAGGCAGAGCAAACATAATAAAAATGACAATGCTACCCAAACTAATCTACTTATTTAGTGCCATACCAATCAAACTCCCAAGAAATTATTTTACAGATCTAGAAAAAATAGTAGCAAAGTTCATTTGGAAGAACAAAAAGTCAAGGATCTCAAGGGGATTAATGAAAAAAAAAGGCAGATGAAGGTGGCCTTGCTGTACCAGATCTAAAACTATATTATAAAGCAGTGGTCATCAAAACTGTTTGGTACTGGCTAAGAAATAGAGCAGTCGATCAGTGGCACAGGATAAGATACCAGGACAATCTAGGCAATAACCTTAACAATCTAGTATTCGATAAACCCAAAGACCCCAGCTTTTGGGATAAATACTCACTATTCAGCAAAAACTGCTGGGAAAATTGGAAACTAGTGTGGAAGAAATTAGGGCTTGACCCATACCTAACACCACATACCAAGATAAGATCTAAATGGGTTCATGATCTAGATATAAAGAGGGACTTTGTAAGCAAGTTAGAGGAACGTAATATAGTTTATCTCTCAGACTTGTGGAGATGGAATAAATTTATGTCCAAAGAAGACTTGGAACTCCTAATTGAACACCAGATGGATAATTTTGATTATATTAAGTTAAAAAGTTTCTGTACAAACAAAAGAAATGTAGACAAGATTAGTAGGGAAGCATCAAATTGGGAAATCATCTTTACATTTAATGGTTGTGATAAAGGCCTAATTTCTAAAATATATAGAGAATTGTCTCATATATATATAAGAATTCAAGCCACTCTTCAATAGATAAGTGGTCAAGGGATATGAACAGACAATTTTCAGATGGTGAAATTAAAACCATCTCTAGTCATATGAAAAGTTGCTCCAAATCACTATTGATCAGAGAAATGCAAATTAAGAGAACTCTGAGGCACCACTACACCCCTGTCAGATTGGCTAAAATGACAGGAAAAGATAACAATGAATGTTGGAGGGGATGTGGGAAAACTGGGACACTAATACATTGTTGGTGGAACTGTGAACGGATCCAACCATTCTGGAGAGCAAATTGGAGCTATGCTCAAAAAGTTGTCAAACTGTGCATACCCTTTGACCCAGCAGTGTTTCTACTGGGCCTATATCCCAAAGAGATCTTAGAGGAGGGAAAGGGACCCACCTGTGCAAGAATGTTTGTGGCAGCCCTTTTTGTAGTGGCTAGAAACTGGAAACTGAAGGGATGCCCATCAATTGGAGAGTGGCTGAATAAATTATGGTATATGAATGTTATGGAATATTATTGCTCTGTAAGAAAGGACCAGCAGGACGATTTCAGAAAGGCCTGGAGGGACTTGCATGAACTGATACTGAGTGAAACGAGCAGAACCAGGAGATCATCATACACAGCAACAACAGTATTACATGATGATCAATTCTGATGGACATGGCTCTCTGCAACAAAAAATTGTCTCAAACCAGATCCAATTGTTCACTGAAGAAAACCATATACACCCAGAGAGAGGGAAATGAAATATGGACCACAACATAACATTTTCATGATCTCTATTGACATTTGCTTGCATTGTGTTGCCTTTCTCTGATTCTTTTTTTTTTCTTGTAGATAGGATTTTTCTTGCATAACTTCTCAAGTATTTTAACATTATTAACATGTAGTCGGCTTCCTGCCATCTAGGGGAGGGGAGGGGACTGGGGGTAAAATTTGTAATGGAAAGCTTTGTAAAGATCAATGTTGGGGAACTACCCATATATATGTTATACAAATAAAAAGCTTTAATAAAAAAAAAGATTATATGTAAAGAGGATTAATGGGTAGGTAGGCTTTGCAAATTGACAATGAACAGTCAAGTCACTTAAATTGCTAATGTGCCAATTAATATTACTATATAAATTGCAGAAAAGCTATAAATTCTCATTGGTAAAGGAAATACCATTAAAAAATAAAATAAAAGGAAAATTTACCAGGACTTACCTAAACCAAGGAATTTGTGTTTAGGTAACACAGTTTCTTTGTTACCTAAGAACAAAGACTATGAATAGAAAAACAAAAATAAACATTATCCTAGGTACTGAAGATACAAAGATAAAAATGAAACAAGCCCTGCCTAATATAAACACACACACACACACACACACACACACACACACACACACACACGGAAAATATATACAATGTAAATACGAGCATAAATTCTCTTATAGCAATTTGAAACACTAGCATTCATATAAGGATAATTTAAGAGACTGAAGAAAAGAAGAAAATTGAAGAAGGGAGGGAAGAGGGAAAGAAAGAAAATGATGGTAGAAATTTATTTGAGAATGTGGGGTAGTAACTGTAAGCATCCTATGTAGAGAAAAGATGATAGTTACTATATAAACTGAACATGTTTAGATGAAATTTTTCCAAGAATGTTAAAGATTATAAAATCCCATCATATACTTTCTCTATTCCAAATTTTGATCATTTTCACCATGGATTTATTTGGTAAGTATTGGTAGAATACAGAATAGAATTAAAATATTTAATTCTGTCATTCATTCAGACATGATGTAAATTGTCTCATTTTTTGTCCCATCCTGACACAAAGAATAAAATAAAAGTTGAAATAGTACCAGAGATATAGAACTAGAAAGTCTCTGAGATCATCTATTTTGATTTTCTCATTTAGTTGTTCAGAAATGTTCAACCCTTTGGGATCCCATTTGTTTTAGTTCATTTGTTTGTTTTTTCGCAAGGATATTGGCCTAGTTTGCCATTTCTTCTCCAGCTTATTTTCCACATTTGAAATTGAGGCAAATGTTGTTATGTGACTTGCTCAGGATCACACAACTCGTAGATATCTGAAGTCAGATTTGCACCCAGGAAAATTGATTTTCTGACTCCAGGATAAGCACTCTATCCGATGCATCACTCAGCTACTCCATTTTAGAGGTTAAGATACCAAAGTCCAGAAGGGTCCAGTGATTTGCCTAAGGGCATAGAGTTACTAAAGGTCAGACAGGAATTTATCCCATGTTCTATGACTTTCAGGCCATCACTGTCTTGTTTTCCTGCGCCAAAGTCTCTCTAGAAAATGTATACCTATAAATCTAACAAATCCTTTAGTTTCCATTAAAGAAACACAATATATAAGAACATATTTCCATTTAAGGATTTCTATGCACTGGAAGATTATTTCCAGTGTAATTTGGCATTGTAGTGTTCTGAAATGTCTATATTTATCAGAGTTTTATTAAATCACGAGATGGCTGCAGTCTACCTTTTATGTGTAAGATTATTTTTTTTCATTTGGGTCTCATGTCTATATTTTCCAACAATAGTGTATTTTATACTAATAGATCCTAAGAAACTTCTGAAAAAATCTGATTCCTTGATAGAATATTTGCAATTGTATGTAGATGAGATTTAGTAATCAAAAACACAGCTATGAACTTCTAAAACAACTAATGAACTAAATAAAAATTAAAATTACCAAAAAGGCCTGAAATAACCTCTAGATATAGATCATGATCTTACTCATAAGGTTATTATTTAATTCTTCTATCTCTTTAGAAGCAACAGCAATTCTCCACTATCTTTCAAATATCCTGGAAGATCCAGAGCTTAATGACCCTGCTTCAGATTCTAAAAATAGTAAATATCTCTTTGTATTACTTAAAGGGTACTTTGTACCCTTAAAAATAGGGCTCTCTCTGTGAATTCCATCAATTCTCCATCCATCCCTCTCTTGTATTTCAAATTTTAGAGAGATATTAGTTTTGGCCAATGTGAAGTGTAAACACCTCTAGGCTAGTTACTTTCTGACAGGTATTGAGCCCTGGGACTAGCTGGGTTAGGAGGTAGCTTCAACTCCAGCAACAGTAATCTTGACTTGCCAGATAGAGTGGAGAGTTGAGCTGCTGAGTTGGGGAAGATTGAGGGAATTTTTGCTAACAAGAAATGCCAAACTCAACTATGCTGCTGAGACAGAGCTTTGGGAAAAAAGGAATCCACATAAGCTTGGTGAGTACAGAAGCAGTGGGTCAGGGACACTGCTAACTGTGGGCACTTACACAGAAGTGGAGTTCTTGGTTTTGGGTTCCAGGTCAGAGGGAACTGAAGGAGGTCCAGAGTTCAGAGACACTCATTATCCCCCACACTCCAGGACGAAAGGTAATTATATTAACAATCTGCTATATTTTTTTTAATTGAGCAAGTAAAGAAGAAAGAAACTAACCACAGAAAGTTACTATCCGGAATAGAAAATATTGGTGTTCATCTTCAGAGGAGGATACTGAAGCAAAACAAATCTTTCCTACTTCAATGACTAGTGGTAAATGGAGATCTGCTCAAAAAGAACTCACATAAGAACTTTTAAAATACTTTAAAAATCAACTGAGAGAGATCTAATAAAGGACCTTTTATTTAAAGTACTAAACAATCCAAGAAAAACAAGAATATGAAAAGAAATTCAACCAACTAGAAAATGATTCCTTGAATACTAGAATTGGGCAAGGAGAAACCAGTGAAGTTATGAGACCAAGAAATAATAAAAAAAAGAAAGAATTTAAAAAATATAAGAGAATGTAAGACATCTCACTAGAAAAACAAATGATCTGGAGAATAGACCAAGAAGAGAAAACATAAAAATGGGTTAAAGAAAGAATAATACACATATATGTAAAAGGATATAAAAGTTTTCTAAATTTATAAAGAAATAAGAAGGCAAGGTTTTAGGATGGGGGATGGAGAAGGGTGTATAGATTAATGAGAATGAGCAAAAAGATGGGTGGGGGAGAATCTAAGAAAAGCATCTAGATGGGACTGGGGTTAAGTAATAACAAAGCAAAGTAGTAGGTAAAAATAAAGCAGGGGAGTCAGCAGAGATAGAAAATAGATAAAAACATAATGATGATCAGGAGTAGAATTTATTAGCAAAAAATAAAAAAAAAATTAAAACAGGGATAGTAATCATTGACCTTAGACAAAGTTGAAAATAAAATATATTTACTCTAAAGAGAATAATAGGGAAACTAAATTACACATTAGCCATATTAATCAATATAGATTGTTAAAATAATTTGAGGTTGGAACATTGCTATAGTATAGGAACTGATGACTTGGTGGATTTAGAAAAGTATGAGAAGACTTGACTTTAATGAAAGATTAAAAATAAAAATGAGTAAGCAAAGGAAAAATACAACAATCATTTTTTATTAAAACTTTTTATTTGCAAAACATGTTTATGAGTAATTCTTCAACATTAACCCTTACAAAGCTTTCTGTTACAATTTTTTCCCCTTTACTCCTCACCCCTCCCCTAGATGGCAGGATATCCACTACATGTTAATTATGTTAAAATACTTGACAAATCGAATATATGTATACATATTTCCACACTTATCACTTTTGTGCAAGAAAAAATCGTATCTACAAGAAAGAAAAATCAGATAAAGGAAACACAATGCAAGCAAACATCAATCGAGAGCATGAAAATGTTATGTTGTGGTCAACGTTTCACTTGCCTCTCTCTGGGTGTATATGGTTTTCTTCACTGAACAATTGGAAGTGGTTTGAAACATTTCATTGTTGAAGAGAGCCATGTCCATCAGAATTGATCATCATATAGAAATAGTTATTTTGGTGTAAAAGAAAATCTGGCTTCATATTCAGTGGAAAATAGTGAGATTTTAAAAAAATCCCTTCTTATCCTAAATAGGAACACCAAAAGGTCACAAGTTCAAAAAGAAATCTTAGAAGAACTTAGAAAGAAATTAAAAAATCATTTAAAAGAATACAAGGAAAAATTAGGAAAAATTAAAAAATTCAAGAAATTTATTAAAAGAAAGTTAAAAAATTGGAAGGAGATTCAAAATCAAAAGAACAAAAATAAAAAGAATTTCAAAAATAAAATAAGAAAGAACAAAGATTAATTTTAAAAATCAACCCAAAGTTATGAAAAGATATTAATTTATTAGAAAAGGAGATACAAAATCTTAGGCAAGAAAATCTTAAAAAACTAGAACTGGGCAATTGAAATCAAATGAGGTTATAAGACACCAAGATAAAACAATATAGTTATAAAAATAACTGATCTGGAGAACATATCAACAAAAAATTATATAAGAATTGTTGAACTACATGAAAGAAAAAATAAAGAAAAATCCTAGATATTACAAGAAATTATTAAAGAAAATTTCCCTGAAGCTCTTGAACAACCAAGAAAATTAACAATAGAAAGAATCCACTGATCGCCCCATGAAAAAAAATCCTCAGAAGAAAACTTACAGAAATGTTATAGCCAAGTTTCAAATTCTCAAAATAAAGAGAAAACATTGCAAGCAACAAGAAAAAAAAAACTACAGTTTAAATACTATGAATAAATAAATTAATTTCAAAAACTTAGAAGCTTCTACATTGAATGATTGTAGATCTTGGAAAATTATATTAAAAGAAAAAGGGAGCTGTGATTGCAACTAAGAATAACTTATCCAGCAAAGCAGAATATAATCTTAAATGGGGAGAGGGGAAGGAAATTTAATGAAAGAATTTTAGATATCTGTAACAAAAGAACTCAATGTTAAATTTTATCAAATAGATCCAGAAGAAATATAAGAAAATCATTAAGGATAATTATAAGTCAATGATTAAGGTCAAATTATGTAATTATCATATATGAAAATACTGTTAATATCAGTAATCATTAATTATTATTTGCAGTAGTTTTATTCTCAAAATTATTATCATTACTTAGGTATTCTGAAAGAAGCATTGAGACTAAACTGTATATGAGATGATCCTTTTTTAATTAAAAAAATAATAATAGCTTTTAATTTTCAAAATACATGCAAGATAATTTTCAACATTCGCTCTTGCAAAACCTTATGTTCCAAAATTTTTCCCTCCCTTCTTCTCAGCCTCTCTCCCAGACAGCAAATTAATCAACATACATTAATCATGTACAGTTCTTCTAAACATATTTCCATATTTATCATGCTATACAAGAAAAAAAAACAGGTTAAAAAATGGAAAAATAAGAATGAAAAAAACAACTGAATAACAATAAAATGGGGGAAAATGCTATGTTTTGATACACATTCAGGTGCGATGGTCCTCTTTCTGGATTCAAATGGCTGTATCTAGAGTCAATTGGAACTGGCCTGAATCAGATAAAGTAATTCTAAAAAGTAAAATTGGGTAGGAACAGGTTAGAAGAAAGTATCTCATGGGGGGAAAAAAAAGGATGTAAAAGGAAGATCCAATATAGATAACTGTAAATATTGGATCTTACTCTCATTTGGGTTGAAGAACAAACAACTTATATATCTGAAGAAATTTAGAAGTCTTCTGAATTTCTAGAAAGGTAAGAAACCTAGGGGATCATGTGAAGAAGAGACTTTTAGAAAGATATATAGATTAAGATTAGGATGATAGGGAGAGTAGATAAAGAAGGAAATTTTAGAGTCAATAGCTAAAGTGAGAAATAGGAGAATAAGAAGAGAAATTAAGGCAACAGGGATAGGAAGAAAAGATTTGAGAAGGAAAATAGAAAAAATAACATGGAAAGAAATAAAGTATTTGAAAGGAATAGCATGTCATATAAAGTAACTTTGGTATTTCATGGTCAACAATGTTTTTAATTGTATTATCTTATGGAAATTTCATAAATTAAAAATAAAATTTAACAAAAAGGAGCAAATCCAAAAATAGTAATTATAACTGTGAATAAGAATTTGAAAAATAATTACAAAATTCATTTGGAAAAAAAGAACCAATAATATCAAAGAAAAGCATGAAAAAAGTATAAAAAAGATGGTTTACTAGTATTAGGTCTTAAACTATATTATAAGGCAATAATTATTAAAACTATTTTCATATTCCTCGTGCCACAAATGCATTTGAACCCAGATTTCTGCTGTCCAATATATTATAGTTTTGTAATTATTTCTTTTTCCATGTCCTTTTAAATATTTCCTCCATGCTTCCTGTAAAAATGTCTAAATATCTTCACATGTTGTTTTGGTTAATATGAAATAGCTTTTCTACCATCTCTTTTATCTAACTATTCTTTTTTGGATAAGGATTGTCTTTCTTTCAAAAGCTACATTCTATGCAAGAGTAATTTGTTCTTTTGTTTTAACATTCATAGTTTACCTTCTTTGTTATTCCTATTTCATGATTTACATAGAAATATGGACCTATGGATTTTTATCATCTCCCATGAATTACTGGCATTAATCCTCTATAATACCCACTGCTTTATGGCATATGGTTTGGCATTAATATTTGGATTTTTTAGTTTAAATCCCTCGTTCAGATTTGAACATCTAAAACTAAATAGTTTTAATTATCATTATTCCTCCTGGTCCAAAAACTTACTGCTTCTGTATTAGTCATTAGTCAGACATCTAAATCCTTTTTCCAGATTCCAACTTCACAATTATCTGTTAACTTCTCCAGTCCATCTTTCTCTTCTGAAACCTCTATTTCCATTTGGCCCAAGTAATGAAACAGGGCTTGTGCTTCTAAGGTCTTCAGTATCTTGCTGATTACTTTGCTCAGTAATCCCTAATGATATTTTCTAGGTTCTTTCTTGCAGTATTGTCTCCACATGAATCATAAGTAAATTGATATTATTAACATAGTTTGACAAAACTCAGTCAGCTGATATGGCTATGACATATACCTCGCAAAGAAAACATCTCCTTCGTTCATGGAGTGGGGAGGAGTAGGGAATCTTTGGGGTGTGGGCTATATAAGGTCTGCAAAATCATTTGTATAATCAGTCTTCAGACAATGAGGACTTCAAACTCCTAAATGATTGAGTTTTGCAAGTTGATAATTTTGTATTACCCATAAATGATGTTATAAATATTCAAATGGTAATTGGCAAAAAAAAGTTCCCCACCCATGAAAAAGGAGACTGCCTCAATATTACCTTCTCATAAATACACAACCATTACATTTTATCACTTCCCCCTCTGAATTATAATGAATGGCCTTTCTTCTTGTGATACCTTCTGATTCTCATCAACATTGTTCAAGAAACAAGCAACTCTTTCCTCCTAAAAGAATACTTATATGTTTACTTGTATTACTTAACATTGCAGGAATCTAAATATAGTATATCTTCTGCAGTTCACTGAAAATTTTCCTTTAGTCTCTATAATATGGAGTTGAAAACCTCAATTCTAAATAATTTCTTATCTCACGGGTAATTTGTGATTGTTTGTTGCTGCTTGCAGTCTTGCCATGCCTCATTTTGTCATGGGGGTCAGTTGTCAACTGGATCCTAAACAACATGTTGAATATAAAGGCTTTCCCATCTTTTTTCAGGAGTTTTCCAGACCTTACACATTAAATAATATTGCTTGGTTTTGAAAAGTAACTCAAATCCCTGCCAAATTCCTAAGATGAAAAACAGGAATCCTCCCCTGCTATTTGTGAGGTTTCATGTTGTACTTCTAGTCATTTTTCCTCTCTTGCTTTCTCTTCTCTGCTTTCCCTACTGTTTAGACTTTAGTAACCTTGTATTCTGGCTCTACTCTTTGCTACCTCAGCATCTTTCTCATACAGAAAATAATGATTACACAAAATTCCCACGTGAAAGTAATTATTTTTTTTTACTGTAAAAATTTTACTGACTCACTGCAGGACATTTGGAGAACAATTAAAGGCTATATTTGGGATTTACACAAACTGGATAGTGGGAAAATCAGTAGAACCTATATTCAAAGTGGTTGAATACTTACATTTTGTGCCAGTAAAAAAATAAAGTTTTATGGAACATTTCATTTATCTTGTCTTCAAAATTACTAGCCTTTTTGATGTTCTATACTGCATAATCGCATGATAAATTACCAGTAAGAATAACTACTTTAAAATAACACCTCTAAATTTAAAAGGTGATATTGATGAAAGTTTCTTAAAACTGGAAATGAGATTATGCTGTCCAATGGGATAGTCTTTTTGAAAATGAATATTAATGTACACTCAATGCAGCCATCAGAGAAAAAGGCAACAAGGCTTAGAGGAGCAGAAGCATGTGCAAGCATGGAATGCTTGGCTGGGATTTTTACTCATAATGTTTCCGTGTACCTTGGATAGAAAACTATGGAAGTTTAATTTCAGAAACAGATAAGATAGGATAGTTTTTAATGCAGGAAAATGTCAGGACAGTAATATCAGCACTTCTTTTCATCCATCCATTATCCAAGATTCTTCAGTGAGTTATTTGTGGGAATATTATATTATTAATAAAACAGCTTACATGTGGCATACACAGAGCATTTTGAAAGCATAAGTTAAGAGTTTAGGTGAGGTGGTACATTCACAGTATTGAGAGTGGTAGAAAAAATTAATTTAGTATAAATCAGACTAAAGAAGGAACAATGGTGGCTCCCTGCCTTATACATAATAAATACATATGCAAATAATACATGTTAGTTGAATTAAATTTAATTTCTCCTCTTATGTGTCCAATATGGTTTCTTTGCAGATTTAAACTTGGGTTCCTCCACAGACCAGATGATAGCACCAAAACAAGGCAAACTGATCAGTGATTAATTATTGAATTGTATCCATCCTAGAACATTTGCATTGTATTTATTCATTCTTCACCAAAAAAATGAGTTCTTGGAAGCAACATAAACATACACACAAAACACCCACACACACATACACATATACAGACACTTTCATAATTAAAACTGTAGTGTCAGAATAAAAGTACACAAAATCCTTAAGAAGATATTCAATTTTGGTTTAATTAAATTAGCTATGCCAAACTGTCAACTTATAGTTATATAGGCTTACTTTGCTGTTAGAAAATTAAATTCTAGAGTTCTTGAATACCAGAAAGGTATTACTCCAAAACTCTACTAAATTATGTGCTATATGTCATCTTTGGCTAAATTTCTTTTGTCATTTTAACTGCATAAAAGCCATTTCTAATTCAATTCAGTACAAATATATCCAATACATACTATATGCAAACCGTAGTACTAGATAGGTTCTAAGATAGGAAAGTAAAAATAAGAACAATCTTTTTACTCCAAGGTATTACCTTATAATAAAAGTATCAAAACAAATAAATAATGATACAGTGATACAATGAGGAAAGAAAGCGAAGTCCAGGCAAAGTGCTATATGAAATATAAGAAAGCTATGCATTTCAGCTTAAGAAACCAAAGATTTTATATTACAGGAATCACAATTCTAACCTTACAGAAGAAAACTTTCTTTTTAAAAAAAATTTTATTACATTTTTATTTTCCAAATACATGCAAAAATAGTTTTCAGCATTTGCCTTTGCAAAACTTTGTGTTCCAGTGTTCCATATTCTTCTCCCTCTCCTCCCTTCCCTCCCCTACTGCAAGCAATACAATATAGATTAAATGTGCAATAAAGAGCAAAGTTTTCAATGGGAAGATAGGTGTACAAAAGTACTTAGCTCAACTTCTTAAATCTATCCCTCTACAAAATATTTCTATTTTGATTCACGGCACTACCATTCCCAAATCATCCAAGTTTTTATATTGAGTCTCCTCACTAATGTCTGATTCATTTCCAAGATTTGTTGATTCTCCCTCCACAACACAACATATACTTCTACTGCAGTTATTTTAGTCCAAATTCTTATATTCATCTATTATTATATACTCTTCAAAGATCCCCCTGCTTCTAGTCTCACCCTTTACAATTCATCCTACACAAAATCTATGAAAAACTCTTCCTAAGGCAGAGCTATGACAATTTCATTCCTCAAAATCTTAAATGAAGAGGTGGAACTAAGATGGTTTAGTCAAGACAGGATCCTATCTGAGCTCTCCCCTGAGCTTTTTAATACTTTTAAATAATGATTCCAAACAAATTTTAGAGCATCAGAGCGTACAAAAAGACAATGTGGAACAATTTCTATTTCCAACTAAAGAAAACTGAGCAAGTTAGCAGGAAAGGTCTGTTGCACCAAAGGTAAGAGTCCAGCATAGCTCTGTCCCAGCCTGGACACCAGCAAAGAACAGCAGGTTTTGGTGCCTCTGACCAGTGGCAGCACTGGTGCTTTCCAGACCTTTCAGCCCTGAGACACCAAAGAAGACTTTCAAGGTCTAAAGGAAAGGTTAGTCTCACTAGAGTGAGAGGGCCTTAGAAAATCAACAGTGGTAACAGTGGCCACAGCAGAGGTGGTAGCAGAGGTAGTGGCAGAGGTAGCATAGCAATCGTTAGGCAAGTCAAAAGCTGGTCAGAAAGAGGTCTCTCTACTAGCACTAAGGAAGGATTCTGTTGTTTTAGCACACTAGAATTCAGAGCCATAGTGGAGTGAAGACTTTCCTTGAAAAGACTGAAAACTTATAGGTCCCTAGAAGGATCTCTATAAAAAGTTGCACAAAACCCCTGAAGCTTGGAACATTGCACTCTGCACTTTGGAAACAAAGCCCTATTTTAATAATTAAAAATAAAATAGTAAGCTGGGAAATTGAGCAAACAATAGAAAAAAGATTCTGACAAGAGAAAGTTACTGTGGCAACAAGATAGATCAAAATATAGACTCAGAAGAAAACAACAAAGTCAAAGTTCTTACATCCAAAGATTCTAATAAAAAATAAGAACTGATCCCAAACCATGGAAGAGCTCAAAAAGAATTTTACAAATTAAGTAAAATAGATGGAGGAAAAATTGGGAAGACAAATAAGAGTGATGCAAAAGGAAATACAAAAAGCTAAGGAAAAGAAGAATGACAAAAACAAAATTGACTAAATGGTAAAAAAAAAAATATAAAAACTTATTGAAGATAATAATGCCTGAAGATGGCGAACTGCAGACAGCTTTCTTTGTGAACTCCCAGGACATTCCCTCAAACCCAGACAAAGTAAGCCTTCCAACTGGTTTCTGAGTGAGGGCCCCGCCAAGCATTTGGACTACAACGCACTTCTATCAAAGATCTACCTTGAAAGAACTCCAGAGAAGGTTAGCCTCAGGGGAAATCGGCCCCTGGTAGCAATCAGACTCCAGCCGGGTTCGGAAGTCAGGGCTGCTATAGAGGGGCAGATTTGAGGCACCCAGGAAGCCCCTGGGAGACGCCTGGGCCACTTTGCTCTGCTTGCGGGCAGGTGCTTTGGCAGATCTGCCTTTGGAAAAGGGTGGATCGAGAACAGCTGAAAACGTGGTCCTAGTGCAAATCTAGCCCGACCAGCCTCAGACCGGAAGTCAACTTGGCAAACTGCCCCAGGGCAAATACAAATTGTTGCAGTTTTCTGTGCTTTTGACCAATATCCCAACTTTAAATCATGAGCAAGAAGCAGAAGAGAGCTCTCACCATAGAAAGCTTTTAAGGAGAAAAAATAGAACAATCCCCAGATCCTGACATTATGAAAACAATCCCAGATGAAGCCACAAAGGCAGACTTAAGTTGGTCTCCCTTTCAGAAGGCTTACCTGGATGATTGCATTAAGAATCTCAAAAGAGAGCTAGAAGAAGAATGGGGAAATAAATTGAGATCAGGGCAACAGAAATATCAAAAACTGGAAAATAGGACTGGTGAATTAGAAAAAGAAAACAGTTCACTGAAAAACAAAATTGGTGAATTGGAAAAAATCACCAATTCACTGGAAAATAAACATGGTGAACTGAAAAACAAAACCGGTGAATTGGAAAAAGATAACAATTCACTGAAAAACAAAATTGGTGAATTGGAAAAAGACAACAATTCACTGAAAAATAAAACTGGCAAAATGGAAAAAGAATGCATTGAATCAAGAAATTCAATTGGCCAGCTACAAAAGGAGCTAAAAAAGATAACTGAAGGAAATAATACTTTAAAAATTAAAATTGAACAAATAGAAGTAAATGACTCAATAAGACTTCAAGAATCAGTTAAACAAAAAAAAATGAAAAAATAGAAGAAAATATGAAATATCTCCTAGGAAAAACAACTGACTTGGAAAACAGATCCAGGAGAGACAATTTAAGGATTAGTGGACTCTCTGAAAGCCACGATGAAAAAAAGAACCTGGATGCTATCCTCCAGGAAATCATGAAAGAGAATTACCCTGATGTTTTAGAATCAGAAGGCAAAATTGGCATTGAAAGAATTCACCGATCACCTCCAGAAAGAGAACCCAAAATTAAAACCCCAAGGAATATCGTGGCCAAATTTCAGGACTATCGCACCAAGGAAAAGATATTGCAAGCAGCTAGAAAGAAATAGTTCAAATACCGAGGAACTGTCATTAGAATTACACAGGATCTGTCAGCTTCCACATTGAAGGATCGAAGAGCCTGGAACCAGATATTCCGAAAGGCAAAATAACTTGGATTACAGCCAAGAATAAGTTATCCAGCTAGAATGAGCATCATCTTCCAGGGAAGAAGATGGTCATTCAATGATACAGGAGAATTTCACCTATTTCTAATGAAAAGACCTGATCTGAACAAAAAATTTGACCTCCAAATAGAGAACTCAAGAGAAACATAAAAAGGTAAAAAGGAAAACTCTTGAGAACTATATTCCTACTATAGGTATCCTTTAAAGAAGGGCAGTATAATTTGATTTTTCTTTGATAATAATGGAAAAGAAATTAGAGGTGGAATGGATACCATACTGAAAAAGAAAAAGAGGGGAGGGGGGAAAAGGAGGCAAAATAAAGTAAAAATAAAGGAGATAAAATAAGGCAAAATCTCATAAAGAGACATAGAAGATCTAATATAATTGAGGGAAAGAAGGGACGGCGATGAGTATTGTGTAAACCTTACTCTCGTTAGATTGGACTCTAAGAGAGTATATCAGACACATTTGGCTTCAAAGAAAGCACTGACCCTCCTTGTGGGAAGGTAGGAGGGAAGGGAGAAAAGGAAAGGGATAAACTAATAGAAGGATTAGGGGAAAGGTATAAAGGGGAGGGAGGGACTCTAAAGGGAGGAGGATTATTGGTGGGAGGTGGTCATCAAGAGCAAAGTACTGGGGAGGGGGGAAGGGAGAGAGGGGAAAGGGAAGAGAAAATCATAACTCTGGGTAAATAAGATGGCAGGGAATACAGATATAGTTATTTTAACTGTGAATGTGAATGGGATGAACTCTCCCATAAAATGGAAGCGGGTAGCAGACTGGATTAAAAGCCAGAATCCTACAATATGTTGTTTACAAGAAACACATCTAAAACATAGAGATACATACAGAGTGAAGGTAAAGGGCTGGAGCAGAATCTTCTATGCTTCAGGTGAACAAAGAAAGGCCAGGGTAGCAATCCTTATCTCCGATCAAGTGAAAACAAAAATAGATCTAATTAAAAGAGATAAGGAAGGAAACTACATTTTACTAAAGGGTACCATAGACCATGAAGCAGTATCGATACTTAACATATATGCACCAAGTGGTATAGCATCCAAATTCCTAGAGGAGAAGTTAAGAGAGATGCAAGGAGAAATAGACAGTAACACTATACTAGTGGGAGATCTAAACTTGCTCTCTCAGAATTAGATAAATCAAATTCCAAAATAAATAAGAAAGAAGTTAGGGAGGTTAACAAAAGACTAGAAAAGTTAGGTATGATAGATCTCTGGAGGAAATTGAATGGTGATAGAAGGGAGTATACTTTTTTCTCAGGGGTTCATGGAACTTATACAAAAATTGATCATGTGTTAGGGCATAAAAACCTCAAAATCAAATGCAGAAAAGCAGAAATAGTAAATGCATCCTTCTTAGATTATGATGCAATAAAACTCACATGTAATATAAGGCCAGGAGAAAATAGACCACAAGTTATTTGGAAATTAAATAATCTAATCCTGAAGAACGAATGGGTGAAAGAGCAAATTACAGACACAATCGAAAATTTCATCCAGGAGAATGACAACAATGAGACAACATACGAAAATTTGTGGGACTCAGGTAAAGCGGTTATAAGGGGTAATTTTATATCTCTAGATGCTTACTTGCATAAAACAGAGAAGGAGAAGATTAATGAACTGGGCTTACAATTAAAAAAGCTAGAAAAAGACCAAATTAAAAACCCTCAATTAAATACCAAATTGGAAATTCTGAAAATTAAAGGAGAGATCAATAAAATTGAAAATAAGAAAACTATTGAATTAATAAATAAAAGTAAGAGTTGGTTTTATGAAAAAACCAACAAAATAGATAAGCCTTTAGTTAATTTGATTAGAAAAAGGAAAGAGGAAAATCAAATTATTAGTCTCAAAAATGATAAGGGAGAACTTTCCTCCAATGAAGAGGAAATTAGAGTAATAATTAGGAGTTTCTTTGCCCAACTTTATGCCAATAAATTTGATAATGTAAATGAAATGGAGGAATATCTACAAAAATATAGATTGCCCAGATTAACAGAAGAGGAAATAAATTATTTAAATAGCCCTATTTCAGAAAAAGAAATAGAACAAGCTATTAATCAACTCCCTAAGAAAAAATCTCCAGGACCAGATGGATTTACATGTGAATTTTACCAAACATTCAAAGAACAATTAAT
>JAJPUD010002134.1:0-39347 GCA_023553655.1 Myrmecobius fasciatus
TTTTTTTTTTTTTAACATCACAACTCTTCCAAAATGAAATCAGGATTTCAGTCAGATGTAACCTCTGTCCAAAACTGGGAGATAAAAGACTCCTCTGCTCTTCTCCCCAACTCTTCTCATCACTTATTTCCTTTCATTTCATCCTCCCAGAAAATGCAGTTTTTTTTAACAGTTTCATGATCTTCATAATAATTCATTTGTTGTTCAGTCATGACCTATTCTTCTGTGATCCCATTTGGGGTTTTCTTGGCAAAGAAAACAATGGTGGTTTGTCATTTCCTTCTCCAATTCTTTTTACAAATGAGGAAACCAAGGTAAACAGGGTAAAATAGTGTAACACAGCTAGTTAGTGTCAGAGGCCAGATTTGAAATTGGGTCTCTCTAACTCCAGGCTCAGGATTTTATCCTCTGAACCACCTCCCTGTCCCTGAAAAACACCACCCCAAGTTGAGTCAAATGGATGTCTCTGAGGGGACACAGTGGAGAGAGGCTTAAACAGGTGTATAAGAGTTCAGTTTGAACAGAAAGGACAGGTAAAAAGTATAATCCTCCCCCTTCAAGGAGGGATAAACTCACATCCCAGCTGACATGGGTATTATTTTTCATAACTCAAAGTCACCTCAGAGGCTGCCAAGAGTCACTTCCAACTCTTTATTTAGATAAGATGGAAGTTTCAAAAGAAAGTTTTCCTTGGCAAAAATCTCAGTATTGGCTCTAATAGCCCAACAACGAAAATACCCCCGGACCAAAGGCAGAAAAAAAGCTGCTTCCAATTATTGCTGGTTAGCTTGTTGGGAATGGGCCTCCATGCTTTGGATTAATGCAGACGATGTTTTGATTGGCAAGCCAGGGGAAGAGAAAGAGATAATTCCATCACTATTTGGTGAATTTTTCCAATTATGGAAAGGTAATACAAATCTACAGTGATTTTGGAAGCTCTCTCATTGGAAAATTCTCACCGGATTTTTGGGTATTTGACTCACTCTGGAACACTTGGAACAGTACAGAGAAAAAAGGAATTTTGGGGTCCTCTGGGCACATTGGGACCCAAAGCTTTAGTATGGGAGAGATAGAAGACGAGAGACAGCCACAATAGAAGTGCCAAGCTCCTATGAGCCTTTGCTCAAAGCCTCAGAAACTGGCTTGTTTTTTTTTTTTTTTTTTCATGTGAATCAAACTTATTACCCACAACAGAAATGCTGTCTGGGTTTCTGGCAAAGAGGTACATGGAGAAATATCTCCAAGGCCAAGGGCCCCAAGGAGCTTAAGTCAAGTTAATAGAAAAATGAGCTCAGAGTGGGGAAAAGAATAAAAATGCATGTCCCTCTGTAGATTGTGAGCCTGTAAAGTTTCTCTGCTTTGCTGATGGGCCGGGGTTTCTGATAAGACTGCTTCAGCTCTTCGTCTAGACAACTCATTTAATGAAGGCCAGAGAGGGCATGCTGAATGCCCTTCATTCCTAGCTGGCATTGTGGGCTGCCTTCTAAGCCTTATGCATGCAGGGATGCTTGTCTTCATTTGGATTGAAAATGAGAAAATTTTTAACCCAAACGAGTGGTTTAGAACTGAGAGGGACCTTAAAGATTATCCAGTTTAACCCCTTTATTTGACAGATAAGAAAACTGGAGTACAGAGGTCATGTATTTTTTTTTTTTTTCGAAGTCACACAGGTTGTAAGGAGCAGAGTCTGAGCTGGGACTCAACTACTTGGACTCTGAATTGAATGCTCTTTCTACTGCGTGACTCTGTGATATTTGCCTTCCTTTGTAAAGAGATGCTCCAGATCAGAAGAAGGAAGGAAAAAAGGGAGGGAAGGAGAGAGGAAGGAAGGAAATTGGGAAGGAAGAAAAAAGAGGAATGGAGAAAGCAAAGAAGAAAGGTAAGAAGGAGGGGAGAAGAAAGATAAGGAGAGGAGAGGAAGGGAGAGAATGAGGAAGGGGAAAGAAAGGAAGGGAGAGATGGAAAAAGGAGGAAGGTAGGGAAGGAAGGAGAGACGGGATAGTGTGAGGGGGGGTGAAGAAGGAAAGGAGAGAAGAAGGAAGAGAAGAGAGAAAAGAAGAAGAGAGAAGAAAAAAGGGAAGAAAGGAGAAAACGAAGGAGGAAGGAAAGAAGAAAAAAAGGGAGGGAGGAAGGAAAGGTAGAAGGAGAAAGGAAGCAAACATTTAATAAGGATCTTCACTGTTCCAGGAACTCACTTGATTACTCACAACAATCCTGGAAGGCAGATGCTATTGTTATGCTCATTTTGAAGTTGAGTGAACTGAGGCAGACAGAGGTTATGTGGCTTGCCTACCATCACACTGGAAATAAGCGTCTGAGGCCACATTCAAATTTAGATCTTCTGGCTTCAAGCCCAGTGCTCTACCCACTGTGCCATTCAGTGACCCTTAATCTATAGATTACATATAATCAAAGATTATATCTTTGAATTGATATCATAGATATAGTTTTGAAAAGGAACCTCAGAGATTATTTAATTAGTTGTCCAGTCCCATTTGTAGATGAGACATTAAGTGATTTATCTAAAGTCATGTAGTTAAGAGCTGCCTCTTTACAGCCTGACTGTATCACAAGAAAGTTACTCTCTTGTTCTTCCTTCCAATTCCATATAATTTTCTATTTATTGGTCCTAGACTCAAGTATTTGTCACTTACTTTTTGTCTGTATGATGTTGAGCAAGTCTTAGTTTCCCTATCTATAAAATGGGTATAATAAATGACTACATCCCTGCCTTTTAAAGTCAGAGAACTAGATCAGATGATCTTTTGGGATCTCTGGTAGTTCTGAGAGCTCTAAGTCTGTAATACCAATGCACATTAAAAATATAAATCCTTCTATCCTCCGTATTGAAGTTGGGGGCGCTCAGTCAACACATCAAATGACTTGGCTGAGTTCACATGGGGAGCCTCCTGCTTAGTTATCAAATTGTTTAAAGCTGCCAGAACAGTTCCCTGTGTAGCAGAGTTGCTTAACAAGCATTACCAATGATGCTAGAATCCCAGGTACTGTACAAGGAAAGCAGGATAGGATTCCCCACATCTGTGTTGGATTAGGATGAGGTGGTTAGACTAGATGGTCTCTAAGGTCCTTTCCAGTTTCAAATTTATGATCCTATGTGAAGGCAGAACTTTCTGAAGAGAGGCAACCAAAAAACCTAATGTAATCTTATGCTGCATTTAGATTGTCTTCAAGAATTGAGTGGAGGATGGGGGACGAAAGGTAACATCTCCAGCTGTGAGCAACCATGATGAAGAAGGGGCTGGACCTCATGACATTTGAGGATTGCTTAAAGGAACTAAACATGTTTAACTTGGAGAAGAAAAGTTAGAGAGGGCATGAGAGCTGTCTTCAAGGATTTAAAGCCCTGTTACATGAAAGAAGGGAGGTGAGAAGTATTTATTCTATGCCAGATACTGTACATGTTCCTTTGACTTTACCTCCTTTACCTTGCCTTGTCTAGCCTTGCCTTCTCCATAACAGAGTTCATGCTCAAATATTCAGAAATTTGCATAGCTCCCTATTGTCCATTATAACATTGTCCAGTTGCCAAATCTACTCAAAGTCATATAATGGACTCATTTGTCTTTTAGCTTTTAATGCTGTAAAGAGCTCTAGAAATCAGCCTACCCAACTTGCTGATTTTACTGAGGTAGGAGAGCCTGAGGGTCAGGAAAGATTAAGTCATACTGTGAGTTGGTGGCAGAGAAGGGACTAAAGTGCTGACTATGAATCTAGTTCTCTTTACACTAATGGTGAATGGATGTAGGGTGAAGAGCTCTGGAGTGAAAGTCAGAAAAAACAAGTTAGAATTTTGGTACTGACACTCTCTGGGCAAGCCATTTAAGCTCTGAGTCTCAATTTCTTCATCTCTGAGATGGGATACTAATGCTTGTCATCCTACTTAGCTTATCATAAGAGGAGCCTTAATGTGCCAAATAAATGTGAGCTTTATTTAAGGTCCCTTTGATGTCTAACTGCCCTTCCCCTCCTTTCTCATTAGTGCCTACAGAAGACTGCTCTTGTCTAGTGATCCTGTTTACTCTCTCCTGAAGGAGACTTCCTCTTCTTGCTTTATTCTATAATTTAACATTGGCCAGTCCTCCTGTTAGGAATCAATCAATCATTTAGAACCAACTGGTTGCCAAGTGGTTAGAGCATTAGCGTTGGAGATAGGAAGACCTGAATTCAAAACCATCTTTAGACATTTACTAGCTGTGTGACCCTGGGCAAGCCACTTACCCTCTAGTTGCCTTAGTTTCCTCAACCATAAAAGAGGATAATAATAGAACCTACTTCCCAGGGTTGTCATAAGAATCAAATGAGATAATAATTGTAAAGTGCTTAGAACAGTACCTGGCATTTCATAACTGCTATATAAATGTTGGATGTTGTTATTTGTAAAAAGTGTTTAGCACAGTTTCTGGAACATAATAGGTACTATAGAAAATACTTAATCCTTTAATTTATTAACCACCTATCATGTGTCAGGCAAAAAACAAAACAAAACAATCTCTGCCTTCAAAAAATTCATTTTCTATCAGCAAAACAATTTACATGTGCACATTCATGGATGCAGAAGGGATAAGGAGGGAGAGAGAGACAGACACACACACAGGAGAGACAGAGAGACAGAGACAGAGAGAGAGACAGAGACAGAGAGACACATAGAAGGGGAGAGAGAGAGAGAGACAGAGACACAGAGAGAGAGACAGAGAGACAGAGAGAGAGACAGAGACAGGGACACACACATAAAGGGAGAGAGACAGAGAGAGAGAGACAGATAGAGACAGGGGGAGACAGAGACAGAGACAGAGACAAACAGGCAGATAGAGAGGGGGGGACCGAAACAGAGACAGAGAGAGATGGAATATATCTTGAGTACAAAGCAATTTGAACAGGTGTGGGTGAGACATTAGCATCTGTGATCAAGAAATGTCTCATGTAGGAGGTGATGCTTGCTCAGAGTTTTCTCTGTCTTCTGATATTCATGTTCCTCTTCTGCTTTAGTTCAGCAGCTCCCCCCACTCATCTCATTCCCTATAGCCAACCAGAGATGTATTTTGCCTTCCATCAACCCCAGGATCTTAGGATATTTAAACTAGAAGGGAAAACTCAAGGATCAAGTTTATTTCACAGATAAGGAAGTTAAAACCCAGAGAAAGAAAGTTATTTACCCAAAGCCTGACAGTCAGTCACTGGCACAAATAGGTCCACAGTCTAATTCCAATGACTTCCAGCCTCAATTCAGAGCTGTTTTCACTGTTTCACTGTTATATATTTGCAATTTCTTTCTTCCCTTTTCCAAATTCCAAAGGAACAGTAACCAAGTTTTAAAATTATTTTGTTTTTACCCCACTCCCAGGATTAATAGAGTAAAAATGACAGCAATATTGTTATTTAATTTTGTTTCTATTAAAATAACTCTGAGGTACTACTTCATACTTATCAGATTGGCTAACATGAGAGAAAAGAAAAATGACAAATGTTAAGAGGGGAATATGGGAAAATTGGGACACTAATGCATTGTTGGTGGAGCTGTTAGCTGGTCCAACCATTCTGGAGAGCAATTTGGAACCATGTACAAAGGGTATGTGTATATCTTTTGACTTAGCAATACCACCACTAGGTCTATATCCCAAAAAGATTTTTAAAAAGGGAAAAGAATCTATTTGGATAAAAATATTTTTAGCAACTCTTTGTGGTGACAAAGAATTGGAAATTGAGATGGAATGTCCATAAATCAGGGAATAGCTGAAGAAGTTATGGGTATGTAATTGTGATGGAACACTATAGGAAATGATAAGCAGGATGCTTTCAGAAAAACCTGAATAGACTTAAATGAACTAATGCAAAGTGAAGTGAACAGAACCCAGAGAACATTATACGCACTGACAACAATAATGCACAATGATCATCTATGAATGATTTAGCCATTCCCAGAAATATAAAAATAAAAAATGTTATCTTCTTTGAGAGAAAGAACTGATAATCTGAATGCAGATGCTATGTTTTACTTTCTTTCTTTCTTTTTTTGTGGAGGTCTGTTTTGCATGACCACACATGGATAACCTATTTAAAATTGCTTACCTTCTCAATGAAGATGAAAATGAAGGAGGGAGGGAGAGAATTTGGAACTCAAAATTAAAAACAATGAATATTAAAAGTTGTTTTACTGTAATTGAAAAAAATAAATTATTTATTAGCAATTCTTCAAGGATCTGTGTTTTTGTTGATGTGAGTACTCTTTCCCTTCCCCCAGGCCTCGTACTACTGCATAGTAAACCATCTCTAAACATTTAGCAGTGTCTGGCACATAGTAGGTGTTTAAGAGTTGATGTCATTAGAACATTCCTGCCAATCTGATGATGACTTTCTTCCAACTCAACCAAGCAGCTTCTCAAATGATAAAGACACAGTCATGGTAGCCTTCAGCTCTGAGTTGAGGCTAGAAATTAGACTGTGGACCTGGTTGTGCCAATGATTTACTGTCAGGCTTTGGGTAAATAACTTTCTCTCTGGGTTTTAATTTTCTTATCTATGAAATAAATGGTTTGAATCTCATACCTGTTTCTTGAGTTTTCCCTTCTAGTTTAAATATCCTAAGATCCTGGAGTGGATGGAAGGCAAGATACATCTCTAGTAGGTTGTAGGGAATGAGTTGAAGATCATAGGATCATACATTTAAAGGTGGAAGAGATGTTAGAAGTCATTCTGTTCAACCTTATCATTTTACATGTAAAGAGACTGAAGACCCAGAGATTTAGAGCTGGAAAGAGGCTGAAAAGCCATTGAATCCATTTTGTGGATGAGTAAACTGAGGCATAGGGATGAAAAACTCATAGAATTGCTAATCCCACCCCAAATGCATCCCTCTTTTCATCATATCATGCTGTCTCTCCTATATGCTTACTCTGTGATAGGGATTCTTTGTGTTATATACTTCCATTGGACAGTAACTTCTGTGAGGGAAAAATTGTGTTCTATCTAACTTGCCCCAGAGTAAGCTTCATAGGAGCCTAAGAAATGTTCATTGCATTGCATTAAATTGAATGATTGTTCCTGTTTTACAGATAACATCTTTGAATCCTCAAGTGGTTAAGTGACTTGCTCCAAATCACACAGCTAATTCCACATTGATTCTTGATGACCTAGCAAAAACAGTAGCAAAGGGAATTCACATGTCCAGGCTGGCGATCCATTCTCTGGGACAAATAGGGTGTCCCATTTTCCAGGGCCTGGATGGCTGATTCCATTTTGTTGTGCTTTAAAAATGACAGTGCTCAGAGGTCCAGTAATCTTAAGGAGGAGGGGGCTTGTCATTAGCACATATTGTATAAGCAAACTCCAGGCTCTCCTTTCCCTTCCAACTACATCCAAGTTCATGCTTCTATGAAAAATTCCAGTGGGTTCCTTAGTGGAGACCCTTGCACTGAAACATCAGAGTTCCTTTCCTCTCCCATCCCCAAATGAGCTGGGGGAAATGCAGTCACATCATTTGCATTTATTGCCCAGAATATACTGCCTCATCTGTAGCCCTTAGTCTGACTGAATTGCTTTTTTTTTGCTTCATGAGACATATAGCCAGGCAGCCTGGCTCCCCTCTCCTCATCACTCCGCCCGGCATCACAGCACCCGCTATAACCTACTTTGCTCTCTGCTACATTTATCATATTGATCGTATAAGAAATAGATCATAAGCAGAATGAAATTACCGAATGCAATGATCTGGTGCATCCTATGGACCAGATCAATCTTAGGCTAGCCAGAAAAACAAAAACAAAAATAAAAAACTAACCCTCTTGCTGTGACGCTTTCCAAAGTTGATTTTCATTGCAAATAGAAATTTCCATTAGCTGAGGCACCCTGGAGGGGAAAGTCTGCTATGCTGACAAGGTGTGTGCATTAGGGAGACAGAGACTGAGCAAGTCAAAGAGAGATAGAGAGAAAGAAAAGAGAGACAGAAACAGAGGAGAGACAGAAAACTAGAGAGAGACAGAGAGACAACAGACACAGAGAGAGACAAGAGAGAGAGACATACAGAGAGAAAGAGACAGAGACAGACACACAGAGAGAGACAGAGTCAAAGACAGACAGACAGCGATAGAGAGACAAAGACAGAGACAGAGACAGAGAAGGAAAAACAAAGAGATAAAGACAGAGATACACATACACACAGAGACAGAAACACACAGAAACAGAGACACACAGAAAGACAAAGATACACACACACAGAGATGGTGATAGATATATACACACATGCACACAGACATACATTACACAGAATGTTGTTTTATATTTTTTTTTGTTTACATAATTTATCCATAAGAAGGGAAACTACTTTTGAGCTTCTTTTCAGATAAATCCTCTCATTTTATATGAAGATTTACACTTTAGAAAGCATTTTCTTTATAATAATGTTATAGAAAGGAGAATGAAAGTAACCTCCCATTTTACAGACCACATAGCTAGCAAGTATGATCCAGGCTCACTACTCTTTCCACCACATCATGGTTAAGGCTTCATTTAGGATGAGGAATGCTTTTCTCTGCTTATTTCTGAGAGATTTCTCAAGTATTATTTTTATGGTGAGGGGATAGGGTTGAACAAGAAAAACCAGTGTTTCAGTGGTCTCAGCTGATCTCTCATCCTGTCCCCCAAATGAAAGTGTCCAGGGAGCTGGGACCAGACATGGCTGTCTCTGTCCATCCCTGCCCCTTCACTTCCCCCTTGCCCTGGTTTGTGACTTTGTTGTGTTGGGTAGGAAGGCTGAGCTTTGACAGTAATGTGTATATGGATAGGATAGTTTGAGGTTTGTTTTCCAACGGCCCTTAGAAAACATGGGTTTGGGGTTGCTTCCTCTCTGATCCTTGGCTCCAGACTGGGCCTCTGCAGGAATGAAGACTTTCTCCCGTCTGGAGACAAGACGGGGCTGGAGACCAAAGACACAGAGGCCGATGGCAGGCTGCCACTGCAGCAGACTGAGGCAGAAACCCTCGGTGGGAATGTGGTTCAAGGTCCCAGCCGCCCCCTTCCCACTGTGAAATCCATCCCCAGACGCAGAGACTTGCAGTTATTGGTTTTGGCAACTGTGGTCATGCCAATAAAGTCATTGAAATGGAAGAAACTAGAGAGAAAGGAGAGCAAGGAAGAGAGGAAGAAGGGGGAGATGGGGCAGAGGACAGGGATTTGTGCAAAGGCAGCTATGATGAGAAGATTCTCTGGAGGAACGTCACGGATGCCAAGGGGCTGAGTTCATGGAGAAAGGAAGGCACAGACATGATCAGTGCCTTACCCAGGCCCCCAGCGCCAGCTCTTCATGTCCTCTGTCATCACCCACCCAGGCTATTCTCTCATGGAAATATCCCAGGGAGACTTTCCACAGGGCATTTGGCCAAAGGGGGTTTGCACATGAACAAATACATGTTTCTCCCCTTAAGGAATCATGGGCAGGAAATATTGAGCAGAGGCAAGAGTGCTGATCTGGAATTCAGAAGACTTTGATTCTCACAACAGTTCTGCCTCAGTTTCCTTTTTTATAAAATAAAATAGATGACCCCCCTGGGATTTAGAGCTCACCAAATAAGCCCTCAGGTTCATGGTGGGGAGGAGCAGCTCCCCCAGGCCAGGATCAAGACAAAGGTAGGAAAGTGCTGTGTTATCAGAAACCAGTCATTTCAATTGCTCAGTTCCTACCTATACGTGGTTAGCTATTTCCAGGATGTTTAAAATTGGATTTCCATAGTTTTGTTTTTTAAGAGTTGCATAGTATTTGAAGAACTAGAAATCATCACTTACTTTATATAGCACCTTTAAACTTATAATGTGCTTTGCCTACTAGCTGTGGGATCAGTTTTCTCACTTGAAAAATGGAGATAATAATAGCACCTATCTCATGAGACTGTTATGAGGTCAGATAAGATAACATAAATAAATTACTTTGTAGCCTTTAATAATTATAAACATTTCCTGTCTTCAAGAAAACTTACATTCTAAGGGAAAAGATAATACACACACATATAAACTATGTATCTACATTGCAAACAGATATAAGGCAATCTTGCGTTTTTGGAAGCACTCTCAGCTGGGAGTGCCTAAAACCTGATTCTGGATGCTCTTTCCAAGAAATCTAAATAGAAATGTAAAAAAGAGCAATTATTAGATGTCCACTATGTTCCAGACATTGTGTTAAGTGCTCTAAAATATTATTTCATTTCATTATAACAATCCTGGGAGATAGGTCCCATTATTATTCTCATTTTGTAGTTAAGAAAACTGAGGCAAATAGAGACTAAGTGACTTGCCCAGGGTCACCAAGCTAGTAAGTGTTTGAGGCTGAATTTGAACTCAAGTCCTCCTGACTTGAGGTCCTGTACTCTGTCTACTGTTTTTCCTTGTGGCTTTAGGCAAGTAGTACAAAAATGGAATGAGACTTCTGAGAACTTTACGCTTTGTCACAGAAGGATTTCAAGCTAGCTTTTTTGTTTCCTCTTCTTGAAAACACTCAGTCATGATCAGATGAGGCACTAGCCTGGAAACTTGGGCTGTTTCTATTTATATAAGGAGGAGAGAGAGAGAGACAGACAGACAGACAGACAGAGAGACAGAGAGAGAGAGGGAAAGAGAGGGAGAGGAAAAGAGAGGGAGAGAGAGAGAGACAGAGTGACAGCGAGACACACACAGAGAGAGACAGAGGGACAGAGACAGAAACAAAGATAGAGACAGAGTCAGATAGAAAAACAGAGAGACAGAGGCAGAAATAGAGAGAGACAGAGACAGAGAGAGACAGAGATAGAGAGGCACAGAGATACGGAGAGAAACAGAGAGAGGTAGAGTCAGATAGAGACAGAGAGACAAAGAAGAGAAAGGAGGAAAGGAGAGAGATAGAAACAAAGATAGAGATAGAGGCAGAGAAAGAGATATAGGGAGGCAGAGAAGAGAAAAGAACGAAAGAAAGAGAAACAGAGACACAGAGAAAGACAAAGGGACACATAGAGACAGGGAGAGACAGACATAGAAAGAGGCAACAAGGCATAAAGAGGCAGAGAAAAGAAAGGAGGGAGTCAGAGGGATAGAAAGGAGAAAGGAAAAAGGAGGGAGAGACACACAGACACACACAAATCCTCATTAGGACTCCTGGCATCAATTGCTACCTCCTTTTGTGATCTGATAAGACACTTCACTTCTACCTGCTTCAATTTCCTCAACTGTAAATTGGGAATAATAATAAGATCTAATTCTCAGGATCAAATGGGATAATAATTGTAAAGCCCTCAGCACAATGCCTGGCACACTTCTTTCCCTCCCTCTTTTCCCATCATAGATCTATTCCCTCTTCCTGTTCCCATGTTACCCATCTGTTAGAGTCAGGGAATTTTTTTGTCTAGTCTTAATCCCTCTTACTGTCCCTTCAGTTGTTTCCTTTAGACCTATTCCCTGTGTCTCTAGAGAACAGCTGATCAGCACCAGCTTTATAAGGGTCCTTAAAGAACTTGACAAGAAGATCATTATCAAGCCACCCCTTGGCTTTATTTTCTCTAGACTAAACAATTCTGGCTTTTTGAGTTTTTTCCTCATCTTGCTTATTTCCCTGTCTTCTCATTTTTCATCTTGTTCGTTGGAGTTGCCCCCTCCAGATTGCCTCCTACTCCTATATTTTGCTGCTTTGGCCCCCATCTTCTGGGGTCTGTTTTTCCCTCCATTCCCTGTGGGATGAGGTCTAAACTCTCAAAGAAACAGTTTTCTCCCTCTGCTGGTCTAATTGTACCTGCCGTTACTGTACACTGCCTACTTTCACCCCATCCCCAACTGATTACCCCTTCTGTGGCCACTTAGTGCCAGGAAATAAATTGAATAGTAAAGAATGATCCTGGAGACTCAAAGAATTGCATCCCCATTTTCTACAACAGGAAAAGTCCCCTATTTAGGCAGGGTTTTATTATTATCTCCATGTACTTTTGTCTGTCTCAGTTTCCTCATTTGCAAAATAAAGCTAATATCACCTACTTTCCTGGGTTGTTATGAGGATCAAATGAGTTAATATTTGTAAAAAGCATTGCAAGACTCAAACTCCTATGTAAAAGATTGTTATTGTTATAATGGTAATGATAATAATAATATTCATAGTTCTGAGGCCAGCCTCTTATTTTCTAAGGCAGAACACAGCTCATCTATGGTTCATTGTTGGTTTCAGTGGAGAGAATACATATATATGTGTGTGCATATAGGTTTATAGATACACATTATATGTGTAGACATGTGTATATGGTATTTATTGTATATATATGTGTATGTATAGATGTATATGTGTTAAAATGTGTATGTGTATATAGGTATATACATGTGTGTAGCAACAGTATATAGTACATACATTATATGCATATATATACAGAGACTTTATAGAGACAAAATATATATGTATATATACATATGTGTATATATATCCATACATGTATCATAAATTAGAGATAATCAGCAGAGGGAAGGCACTAGCATTAAAGGTTAAGAAAGATTTCTTATAGAAAGACTTTAGCTGAGACCTAAAGGAAGCCAGGGAAGTTAGGAGACAGATGAAGAGGAAGAACATTCCAGACATGGCCCACAACTTGTGAAAATTCTAGAGAGTTATGGAAAGATGCTGGTGTTTATGTGGCCAAGATCACGAGTATGATTTTATTCCACATAAGAAAAATATTCTGGAAACTATCTTCTGAATCATAGGTCTGGGACAAATTTAGTCAACAGCATCCTACAGAGAGGAATCACTTAATCATTGAATCAAACTTACTCTACCTTCTTCATTTTTACAGGGAATGTCTTTGGGGTTGGATGCTGGAAACTGGGTACACAAGAAGGGAAGGGTTCAAACAGAGCAAGTTGGTGGAAGAGTTGGGATTGGAACCTAGATGTGTTGTTTCCCTTTTCTACTCTATAATGTGGGCTCCATCAGACTTCTCACTGATGCTTGATTTTGTTCAATGGGAGGGTTGCTTGAGGGATGGTGGATAGGTTATTGCAATCTCCTCCTGATCACCAGAAAAACCGGCAAATCTGCAGGCTGCCAAAAGGGAGTGAGCACTGGGATCTTTGCTTCTGACTTTGAGTCAAGAAGACCCTTTCTTAGATACTAGCCATGTGATCTTGGGCAAATCACTCACCATTCTCAGCTTTAGTTTCCCCATCTGTAAAATGGTACTAATGATGCATTCATTTCCTAGGGTTGTTGTGAGGAAAAAATGAAATAATTTTAAGCTTAAAATTTCACTAAGATTTATGGGTCATACTATATATGTAAAGTACTTTATGAACATTAAATATAATTGTCAGTTATTACAAACAATGAATTACCCCCTGTTCCACCTTGACCCTAGAGAATTAGAATCAAGTATGGAATAATTTCCATCTGGGGAATTCTGATGTCATTTCATCTTTGAGACTGAAGAATAAACAACAACTAATAATAACAACTAATATTTACATAGCATTTGCAAAGTGTTCCATATATGTTAAGTTATATCCTCACAACCACTCTGGGAAAATGATGCTCTCATTAAGTTTCATTTTACAAAAGGGAAAAACTGAGGCAGGTAAAGTGATTTGCTCAGTCACCCATGTATTAAGTATCTAAGGCTAAATTTGACCTCAGCTCTTCCTGTCTACAGGTACTGCACAGAGCCAGCAAGCTTTCTGATGCCAAGAAAAATAAAGGAAGGCCATCAGCACATTGTATGGAGTTGAATAAGATTATACAGACAAGTGTCTCATAGGCTAGATAGATATGAATGGGTTTCAACTGAGGAGGAATGCAGTCTGATGAGGTCACAGATATGTTTGAGGATTTGAGGGGAAGGAGGAACATGTGTCATATATAAGAAGACATGTACAATATCAGCTGGAGCTGAGCCAGCTGGGAAGCTTGCCAGATAGGACACCAACATGGAAGTGGTGAAAAGAGGTGGGGTGGAGGAATGGTCCCCAGTGACTCAACAGGAAGCTTTTAACAGCTGGGGTTAATACATGACAAATGGCTGATCCTGTTGGCATGGGACTACTTCTCTGTTCTGGACCTGGGATTCACAAATGAGTCTCTTGATAGTGATGGATCCATTCCCTTAATGAAATGCACACAGTTTATTTTTTACCAACTCTAATTACGTGAAGAGTGAGTGTCAGGTTTCTTTATCCTTCTGCTGGTCCTGAATCCAGTCCAACCCCACATGCCTTCTGTGCACCGAGGCTAATGAAGCTTTTATTGCAATGAGTTGGGAGCCAACCCACCTTTAGGGAAAGAGAAATATTAAAAAAAAAGAATGAAATACTTAATGTTTGTCTGGTGGTGAAAAATTTCACAAGATAAATTAAAGTGTTTTCTGGCTGAACAGAGAAACCAGGGCAGGATAGTGGAGATAATTTTCTCAGGATTCAGAATGATTTATCTTATCTCTGTGTTCTTTAGACAAGAGGTTCAATTTATTTAGTCATTTATTTTATTAGTTTTCTTTCTTTCTTTCTTCCTTCCTTCCTTTCTTTCTTTCTTTTTGAAAATACCTCCCAGTACCTGGCACAGGAAAAGTGACTGGAAGGGGGCACTGGAGAGCTTGAACTGAAGTCACCTGAGTGTGGTCTCTCTGTGCTGCCTTCCTAGGTTCTATAGAATAGATTCTTATCATAAAATCTCATAGCTAGCAAGGACCTAAAGAGACCAGGCCATCCTTTTCTCTGTCTCCAGGCCTGTAGTACTGCTCTACCATACTAGAAAGAGCCGGCTTCTCTTCCTTAGGCATAAGGGTACTTTAGAAGCTGGATCCAGGAGTGGAAAGAAAACTTTTCCTGGTAGCATAGCAAATTGAATGCTAGGATTGGAGTCAGAACACCTGAATTAAAATCGGATTTCAGACAAGTCACTTAACCTCTCTCTGCTTCAAGTTTCTCACCTGTAAAATGGGAATAATTAATGGTACCTGCTTTCCAGGCTTGTTGTGAGGATCAAATGACATAATATTTGTAAAGCTTTAAGTGCTTGGCACATGGTAGATGCTTAATAAATTTCCCTTCCCTTTCCTTTCCTTTCCTTGCCTTCCCTTCCTTTCCTTTGCCTAGCTTTGTCTTGCTCATTTTGTAGATGAGAAAAGTGATGGGGGAATATATTAAGTGACCTGTCCTATGTTCACATTGGTAGGAAGCTAGTATCATTACTACCCCTGTAGGTCCAAAAAGGGTCTCAAGAGCTGCTTCTGATGCCGCTGGCCACCACTTCCCTGGTGGTCACTCTTCCTACTGTGATTCTGCTGACTGCCTTCAAGACCTCTGATAAAATGTCTGGGAAACTCACAAGTCCTCCTAGACACAGAAGCTTCCCTTTGCTCACAACTACCTGGCCCCCATTGACTGTCGGAGAGGCTGCTCAAAGCAATCCTTCTACTTCAAATTCAAGTGATAGAAAATGAGAGATGGATGGATTATTTCTTTTGTATGCCCACTGAGTTTCAACTCAGCAACCTGAGTCATCATGTTCTATACCCAATCATAAGCTTTTTCATTATCATTCAGAACAATCCTCTTGGTCACAAGTGGCCTAAGTCTGGCTCTCCCCAAATTCCTACATGGTGCCCTGAAGTGAGAACAAGCAGAGAATGTCTGTGGTTTTCTAAACACGATACTCCATTGGTCAGTCCATCTATGATCCTTTTACAAATAATATTAATGCATTCTATTATTTAAAATAGGAAAGTCCCATATTCTGGGAGGAATAGAAAAAAGGGAGAGTCTACACCTTGACACCCCATATTCTGTTCTGTGGGACACTGATCCACATGACATTCATTTAGAATGTTCCTGACATTAAGGAGCCTTGGAGTCCAAAATATGGCATCCAACAGCTTTTCTAATTCTTTTTGTCATCATGCTTTATTCTCTGTCAATGTCACTGCTTTTGAAAAGGCTCTTTCTTCCAGTATTCCTGCAATTGTGTGTGTGTATTGCATACCAGGAAGGTATTTTTGAGCAATTATGGCTTCTCACATCAGGTTTTTCTCATCAGCCACAAAAGACATATATGCTAAAGGGGCCTATAGTGCCCTGGCTTTCCTAGGATGGCAGATGGCACTTTGGGTCCTGGCAGCAGACAAGTGTGAAGTTTCAGGGGCCAGAGGGCTTGTCTGGCATCCTATGCAAATTTGACTCCATTTTGCATCCTTCCTAGGAGTTAAAACCAAATGTATCCCACTCTTACAATTCTCTTTGATTCACGCTTTGCATGGGGAGAGGTGGATCCATATGCAGAGGAAGGTGGAGATAACAACAACAGCAACAACAATAATAAAGTCAGAATAGGGACTGGATGTGTGATTTCATTCATCTCCTTCTTAATCCATTCAGGTCAGCACTTTCTCTGCAACTTAAACTTAGAGACTCTAAGAGCAGAGGTGTCAAACACATGGTCTCATGTAGCTGGCAACACTCCTGAATGTAGCCCAAATCTCATTAAAATGTAATTGGGAAATATTTTTAAAATAAAGAAAATACAAATTAAAATAGGTAATGTTACATTTTAAAACTAAATCAATATATGGCCTTTTGTAGGGATTAGTGGCCCCATTTTTACTTGAGTTGGAGGTCACACAACCAGCATATATAAATGATAGAACCTGAATCCTGGTCTTCCTGACTTTGGGCATTTAAATATTACTTGGCACCCTGTCTAGTCTCACTCTAAGAGATAGAAAATATCAACGTATTCCCATCTTCAGATATGGAAATTGTATCTTATAGAGGTTAAGCCATAGATAATAATAAATGTAGGAACCAGATTGAGAATTTAGTATTCTGAATCTAAATCTAATGGTTCTTTCAAAAATCCAGGAAATTGGTAAGAATTGACATTAAAGGAGAAATGTATTGAGAGAAGTAGTATAAGGCAATGCAGAGGTGTTAGATATCCCTTCCAGATCAGATTAAAATGTTATTGGGAAATACTTAATAGAATAAATAAAAATATTCTAGGACATAGATGATGTCAATATGTGGTTTTCTAAAGTTGATATATATAGGCCAAAGAGATTCATATGTACAGCTTAGTGGCCCCCTTTGTATTTAAGTTTGACACAACTGGTGTAATCAATAGAGAGACACTGGACTTGGAATCAGTAACATCTGGGTTAAAATCTTTAGATATTTATTAGCAGTGGTTTTGGGCAAGTCACATAACATTTCTATTTGCCTTAGCTTTTTCCTCTGTAAAATAAAGGATAAGAATTCTGATGTTCTTTTCATCTCTAATGTGATGATAGAGACATAATGAGTGAAGGACTTACTTACTCTGTTTTAAGTTGGTAACATGGATCACTGGAGTCTCACAGAACCAGGATCTTGCCATGGTTCTCTCCAAGAAGCTTGAGCTCTGAGCTAGCAGCTGGAGAAGATAGAGAAGGGTCTCCAAAATATATAGTTATGGTGAAAAGAATAACTTTTGGGGTCAGAAACCCCAGATTTGCTAGATCTGTGATGGGTTATTTTTAACACCCTTGAACCTCAGTGTCCTCAATTGTAAAATGGGGATAGTAATATTTATTCTACTTGTCATATAGAGAACTTTACATTGCTTTATATCTATTGAAATTATATAAAATGTAAGTCCACCTTTAGGTTCTCAAGATGAGAGGGTATGGCTATTTTAGTCATTTTCTTAGTTTAAGTGCAAATTGCTTTCCACAATATTTGGACCAATTTGTAGTGCCAATGTATATGGGCGTACCTGTCTTTCCATTGGAGTGAGGTCTTGAAATGACTCTGGCATTAGAGATGCTGAGTCTTTGTCCTTGAACTTGCTGCAGTATGTGAACCATAGCTGGGCTGTGTGGTGGGGGAGCTGAGTAACACCTTTATTACTTTATTGAGTTTTAGCTAGAGTTATTACTTACAGGCCATGGTTCAGAAAATGTTGCAATATGTGATTTTTGTTCACTGGTCTGTAGAAACATACATATGTGGTGTTGTTCAATAGAAATAATATGGGATATGATGCCTCCTGATCCATCATCGTGGCCTCAGATTAAAGTATTGGAGCATTAAAGAAATGTAGGTGCAATAATTACTATACTCTTTAAGAAGTCATCTCACTTTTGGCACTGACTACCTTGGCGTCTCATGGCAACATTTAAGCCTTAGTTTTTTCAATGGGAAAATAATAGAATTTTCCTTCCTATGTATAGGGTGGTTGGGAGGAAAGCATTTTATAAACCTTAAAGGTTTTAAAAATGTTAGTTATTAGTATTTATTACTTAGAAAAGTTGGGGTTAAAGAGATGGGACAGCACATAGAGCATTGCATCTGGCATTAGCAAGATCAGAGTGCAAATCTGGCTTGACACACACTTATTAGCTGTGTGATTTCGAGCAAGCCATTCAATTTCCTTTTCAGTAAACAACACCTGTCTCCCAGGATTCTTGTAAGGATAAAATGAAAGAGTATTTGTAAAGTACTTTGCAAACCATAAAGTACCATATAAAGCTGGTTGTTGTTATTATTATTAATGTTGGAAGGATTGTGGAGAGATACGGATGCACTTGGGAGAATTGTGAATCAGTTCAGCCGTTATGGAATACAGTTGTCTCTCTTTCTCCATGCAAACAAAGTGACTAAAATGTCCATATTCTTGGACCCAGAGATTCCAGGGCTAGGCACATACCTCAAAGAAGTCAGTGATTAAAAGACAGGTCCCATGTGGACAAAAATATTTACAGCAGCACTTGTAATTGCAAAGAGCTAAAAACAAAGTATATGGCGGTCCATTGAGGAATAGCTTAACAAGTTGTGACACATGAATATAATGGGATATTATGCACTTAAGAAGTAATGAGTGTAGAAATGCAGAGAAGCATGGGAAGACGTGTGAACTGATGGAACATGAAGTCATCAGAATCCAGAAAAACAATATACATAATGACTTAGTGTAAATGGAAACAATGACAAACAATAAAAATGTAATGCTGTCTAATTATAATACCTAAACTTAGCCCTGAGGAAGAGATATGAGATTATAGCTCTCTCTCTTATTTGCAAGGATTGATGGAAATGGGGGGAAATATGGATATGGAATACAGTGTATGATATGGGAGCTGGTTGATGGGTTGGCTTGCTTGCTGAAATATTTCTCCTCTCATTCTGGCTTTTTTGTTAAAAAGGACAGCCCCTCTGGGAGGGAGAGGGACACAGTCAGAAATGTAAGTGGTGAAAAAACAAAAGATACCCTAATAAAGCAGTATTATTCATGGATTCACAGGCTATCTAGGCTGGAAAGGACTTTGGAGATTATCTTGTCTAACTATAAACCTATCATAGCTAAGGGAACTGACCCTGAGTGCCCGGAATAAGTATGATAGTCTGCTCATTTTCTGTTTTAGTTCTGGTTTCACATGGCCCAATAATCCAGATAGTTCAGGGCAAAGCAGCAGGGTTTGAATGTGAAGCTTGCCACCCCTTCAGCCCTTCCCCATCTCTTCTCTGGGGCTGAGCCAGTTCCCTCCTTCTAGATCAGGATTTTTGCTGTTGTTTTTACTCACAGGGGAGGAAATGTCTCCACCGTGCCCTTGTCTACCACTTACATTTGTAGAATTCCATGATTCTCAGCTTCTAATCCTTAGGCGGAAGGATAACTGACAACCCCTGGCAGGACAGGAGTTGGCAGAGGAGTGTGTGCGGTCATTCATCCACACACAGGCCCCTTGGCTCTCCTCCCCTAATGGAGCGGAGAAAGCTGCTGTTATGGCTTTTGCTGTAATTGTTTCATGTTTATCGAACCCTGGTGTTGTTCAGAGTATCATTATCAATTACCGTGTTCTCTGAGCACCCAACAATAGACTTCTCAGCACACAGGTGACAAAAAGCTTTTCCTTTTCTCCTCCTCCCTTTCCAGGAATAGACTAAAGCTCCATTACTGTCTGTTGCATCCTGAAGATGACAGACTGATCCCAAATGGGTATTGGGTTTTGTATATGATAGATCACAGAGACAGGAAGGCTGGTGGGTGCAGAGGCAGAAGGTCGAGACAATAATGCTCGGATATCTGGACAGGGGTTGGGGGAGGAGAGGTTGTGAAAGGGGGTGGGGGTGAGACATCGGCTTTAGGAGGTTAGAAGCTCACCTCCTGGGAGGGAAGCTGAGCTGATGGGATTTCCAGGGCTTTGAGGAAGGAAAGGAATAAGAATTTATATAATTCCTACTGTGTTCCAGGAATTACATTAAGTGCTTTTTACATGTATGACCCCAAATAAAATATTTATGCCATGGGATAAAAAGCAATTCTGGATGTCATTCCTAGTGTGACCCTGGGAGAAGGGGGAGGATAGCTGCTCACCATCATCAGCTGTCTTTACAGTAACCAACGTTTTTTTTTTTTTTCAGGGCCAACAGCAAAAGAAAAGAATCAAGCTGATTTTTCTCCACACTTCCCAGTTACCCTCTCTCTCTCTGTCTCTCTCTGTCTCTCTCCCCCTCTGTCTCTCTGTTTCTCTTCCCCTCTGTCTCTCTCTCTCTCTGTCTCTGTTTGTCTGTCTGTCTCTCTCCCCCTCTGTCTCTCTGTCTCTCCCTTTGTCTCTCTCTGTCTCTTTGTCTCTCTCTGTCTGTCTGTCTCCCAGTGTCTGTCTCTCTATATTTCTGTATCTGTCTCTGTCTGTGTTTCTCTTTCTCTGTCTTTGTGTCTGTCTTGCTATCTCTCTATCTCTCTCTGTGCCTATCTCTCTCCCTGTATTTCTCTGTGTTTCTGTCTCTGCTTTTCTCTGTGTGTGTCTCTGTTTTTCTCTCTGTATCTCTCTCTGTCTCTATTTCTCTGTCTCTCTGTGCTTGCCTCTTTCTGTGTCTCTCTGGGTGTCTCTGTCTCTGTCTCTCTCTGTGACTCTCTGTTTCTCTCTCTGTGTCTGTCTCATTTTTTCTCTGTTTCTGTATTTCTCTGTCTATGTCTCTGTCTCTCTCCCTGTATCTCTCTTCTGTCTCTGTCTCTCTTTCTCCTTTCCTTTAATTCTTGTATTTTTTTCACCTCCAATACCTCTCCTTTCCACTGGTTTTTTCAACAGATTCCTCAAGAGAAGAGATTTGATGGGACTCCCTCCCCCACCCCATCAGGGCCTGGCTACCAAATGGAAGGGTCCATACTCCACCCCCTCCAACTGTAATTTCATGATTTTCTTCCCTCATTGGGGTGATCTCTAATGAGTGGTACTAGGATGAGATGGGGAGAGGGATACAGTGCTCCTTCATTTTGCTTTTTCTTCAGTTTATACTGCAGTCTTTGGAAAACATTTGGGTGATGTTACAAGTAGAAGTTCTGAGCCAAAAAAGAATGTATAGTATGGGGGTGGTGGTGGAAGGGAATCCCTAAGAGGCTTTTATACCTCCAGTACTTAGAGACGTACCTCCTCAGCATTTACCAGGCGGGGGTAATATGCCAGACATAAAGTTCCCATGCATGAAGGACAATCCCTTCTCCTCAACCCATCCCTTCCAAATGAAAAAAAGAGTAAAGATAATGGAGGAAACTAATAATAATGGCTAACTTTAGATAGTATTGTAAGTTTTGGAGAAGTGCTTTGCATATATTATATCATTTGATTCTTACAACAACCCTGTGGGGTTGATACTATAATTCTCATTTTACAAAGAAGGAAATTGAATCAGAGAGAGATTAAGTTATTTGGCCTGTGTGTTTGAGGCAGGATTCCAATTTGGGTCTTATTAACTAAGTCGAGCTATTTATCCATTGAACTGCCTTGTTGCCATTCAGTAATCAAAATAATAATAGTAACAACTTACATAGTACTTTAAAATACTGAAACTGCAGCATGTCTTGAGGAGATGTAATGATAGAAGCATACCCTGTGGTCTAGAACCCTAAACTTTGAGCTTATATGGTTTGAGTTTAATTTTGGGGTTTTCTCTTATAAATCATATTAGCTCTTGTCCCCACTCAAGATTTCCCCTGGGAACATTGGAATATTGTTCCTGTCAAGGATTCTACAGATGTGGGCAAAAAGCTCCCATACATATAGTCAAGCTAATAATACACTTTGGATATTGTAATATCTGTATTTTACCACCACCCCCTGAAAATGAAAAACATACTCAAGATTTCCAGGAGCCCATATGTATTCATAAGAATTCTTTCCCTCTTTTGGGGGAATTGTGACCTCCCTAGCAGAGACCTATATGATCCTTCAGACCTGTAGCACTATCCTTATTCTGTTCCTGCAGAAAGGAAATGTCATTGAGTCTGCTATAGGGAAATGACTACTCAACCTTCTTCAATCTGTCCCTTTTTCCCATATACTCAGAATTGCTCAAGATTTGGAGTTTGCTCAGAAGGGAGTAGTTTCATGCTTGTGGCAAATAGAGAATGTCTCCCACCCACACTTTCCCCACAGCATCTACACAATCAATGTAAAATCATAGGATTTTTTTTTATTTTTTATTTTAGCACAGGAGAAATGTTGATTTGTTTTTTTTTTCTCATCGTGTCTCAGTTCTTTGATAATACTTTATTTCCAGGACCATGATCTTGCTTCTTTTCCCAATTCCATAAGGCAAGGTTTAAGAAGGGAGAAGCAATGAATACTTAAGTCTAGAGTTCAAATTGGGCCACAAACACCGTGTGATTCTGGGCAAGTCACTTAGGCCTGTTGGTCTGTTTCTTCATCTATAAAATGATCTGGAAAAAGAAATGGCAAACCACTCTAGTATCTTTGCCAAAAAAACCCAAAATAGGGTCAAGAAGAGTTGAACACAACTGAATAACAGCCACAACAAAAGGATCAGGAAAAATTCCTCTCCTCTGTGCAATTTCCAGAAACTCTTACCATTCTCTAACATTCCCAACTGTCCCCATCTGTTGGCATCTTGGATCATGTAAATTTTCTTCTTCAAGAACTCCTTAGCCATTCTGTCACTTACTTTCTATAGCTGCCATTTTTGAGGCTAAGGAGATACCCAGGGGACCATGTAGATGCTTAGGCTTTCCTTCCCCTATCCAAAATTTTTTCTTGTTCATTTCTTTCTCAGTTCTAGCATGAGCCAAATCAGTGGCTCTTTTTTGCCTCCATGATCAAATACAAAACTCTCTCTTTGGCTTTTAAAGCCCTTTATAACCTGCACTCTTCTTGCTTTTCTAGTCTTTTTATACTTCATTCTTCTCTATGTGTTCTATGATTAAATGACTGGTCTTCTTTCTGTTCCTTAAAGATGACATTCTATTTCCCAACTCTAATCACTTTCCTTAACAGTCCTCCATTCCCTTTCTATCCTCATCTCTGCCTCCTACTTCTGCTGACTTCCTTTAAAACTGAGTTAAATATGAGTAATGTGGGAATATGTTGGACATGATTGCACATGTATAACTTATATTGAATTGGTTACCATCTTGGAGGGGGAAGGAGGAGGGAGAAAAAATTGGAACTCAAAATCTTATAAAAAATGAATGCTGAGGGGGCAGCTAGAAGGTGCAGTGGATAGAATGCTGGACCTGACATGAGGAGGAACTAGGTTCAAATCTGTCCTTAAACATATAACTAGCTGTGTGACCTTAGCCAAGTCACTTAGCCTCAATTGCCAACCCTCCACTGCCAATAAAATGAATGTTGAAAAGAATCTTTATGAGTTATTGAGAAAATTAAAAAAAAACTAATACCAATAACAAAGACTCCTTCCACCTTCTGCAAGAATCATTTCCCAATCCTCCATCTTAGTTCCTTCTATCTGAGATGATGCCTAATTTATTTGGTATACATCTAGTTTTTATATAGTTATTTGCATGATGCTTCTCCCTATTAGCCTGGGAACTCTTTGAAAGAAGGGGCTTCTTGTTGCCTTTCTTTGTATTTCTAGTACTTAGTGCAGTGTCAGACACATAGTAGGTACTTAATAAATACCAATAGTCTAATTCATCTTTTCACCAGATCTGTCTATTCTCTTCAATAAGGCGCTATTCAGATCAATTAAAGATCAGTGAGTAAACCCCATCAGATACATGTCATCCAATAATCTCTAGGGAGTTGTCCACATATTGTATAAGAACATATCATAGCCTCTGTAGCAATTTTGAAGAAAACTTGTATGATTTTTACAGTGAACATTTGTCAACATTTAACTATCACTGTTCAGGGCACAGAATACCCCCTGACAAGAGAATCTACTTTCCTGGAAAGGTATCTGCTTCTATAGAAGTGGGTACATAATGATAATAATAATAGCGATGGTAATGATGATGATGATGATAACAGTTACCACTTATTTACTGCCTTATGCTTTGTAAAGCATTTTACATATATTATCTCATTACATCAGGGTCTCATTGCTTGATAGCACCATCCATTTTGATTAAACAGTTCCCTTTATTCATCAGACAACCTTCTGATCTGAATTTGGATTGGCTCCTGGGAAGTCAATATCAAGAGCTCTGACCAGCCCACACAAGTATTTCTGACAGTCTTGGTACATGTTGGTTTCTTTATAATCTGTGCGAATACTAGCATCTTAACTAAGTAAGTAGTTTGGTGTGGTGAAAAGAATACTGGACTTGACATCAGGGAACCTGGATTCAAATCTTGCTTATAAATCTTAATAGCAATGAGTTTTCATTTTCTCACCTTTAATATGGGGAGAATAATATCTGTAATATTTATTCCACAGAATCTTAGTGCTTTGTAAACTTTTGCAATCCTAAAAGTGCCACATAAATAGGAATTATTATTTTAAGTTGGAACATACTAGAGATCATTTAGTCTAGGTCCCTCAGTTTCTGGGCTAAGGAAACAAACTAAGAAGGGTGAAGAGGGGTGAAGTGATTTGCCCAAATCACTTAGAGTGATTCCAGTTTATTTGGTGGGGTAAAGGGATTTGCCCAAAATCAATGAGATTAGAGCCCTTTAAATAACTACTAATTCAGTATTCTTTTCATCATATTGAATTGCAAATAGCCACCCCCAAATTCTCTTCCCCAAGACCTGATCACTGCTGTATTTAATCCAAACAGAAAACCCTAGATCCTCAGTGACCTCAAAAAGGCATACACAGTCTTTAGAACCCAATCCCCAAAAGCTATCTGATCTCTCTGATCATCTTGACAGTGATGAGAACTTTAGAACTGATTGTATGACATGGGAGATGCTGGCATGGGACCTCTCCTCACCAGAGAAGGTGCTGTGCTCTGTGAGCAAAGCAGAATTGAAGTAACTCAGAACCATGAGATGCACAAAATTAGAGAAACTACCCCAAATGTTCATATGGACTAGTTGGATGTGACTTGTGGCAGAGCATATATATTTGACTCTAACATAGCAAGAACAAAGGACGACAGTATTTGCCTTTCAGCTGTTAAACACAGTGATGACCATGCTACTCACCTGCTCAATAAACTTCAGTGACTCCCTATTGTCTCTAAGGATCAAATACAAATTCCTTTGTTTCTCATTTAAAATCTTGCACAAGCCCCATCCTACCTTACCAGGATTATTACTCTTTACTCCCCTTCTCCTTCTCTATAATCAAGCTAGACCTTGCTGTTGCAAATATGCAACATGCCTTTTCCTCTTTCATTGTCTTTGCATAAGCTGGTCTCCATATTTGGGTCCCTTGTTCATTCAGGGGGCCTAGGGTCTTTGAAGTAGCTCAGCTCAGCACCACTTGTCCCTTGCTCAGCCCAGAGATGATCGCTCTCTCCACAGCAGGAGGGGAGAGAGGAAGATAAATAAAGGATTTGGATGTCTGTTTGCTTTCAAGGAGTTGTGTTTGGTAGCTTGTCAGGAAATGATTTCCTATAAGGTTTGGTCCTGAAGGACTGTAGGTAGATTTAGGCTATAATTGGAAACTCTCCTCCAGAGAATGCTGGGAGCAGGACAGGGAGGGGAACAATTGACTCCCCAAACAGTGGTGGCCCAGACAACTCATTCCTGACCCACGCTTGAGGGGAAAAATGGTGTTTTCTTTTTTAAAGGATGTAGAGGAAGCCTTATTTTAAGGACAACAAATGCCAGTTGCTGTCTGTGTTTTTGAGGAGTCCTGGGAAATCAAGAAACCTCTTTGGAAGAAGGTTTAGGACCCTGAGGTGAAGCTCAAAGTTCTCTGGAGAGTTTATCTCATGTAGTCCTTTGCCTTGAGATAGGATTAAATGCTATCCAGTTGGGGAGGGGTGCGTGTGTGTGTGTGTGTGTGTGTGTGTGTGTGTGTGTGTAAAAACATCCTGTTGTCTTCCATTCCTCCTTTATATTGTTCATCTTAAGGGGAAGGAGATGCCAATGAAAATCAGAAGCATAATTCATTTTCTGACAGGCCTGGCCTCATGCTCTGATTTGAGTTGCACTGGGTAAGATCTTTTGTCCCACAAATATCTTCCTTATTGTTGGTCAGAGAATCTGAAATTTTATCATTAGAAATTCATTTTTTTTCTCTCCAAAAGGCCTTGTGTTTCCTTACCAAAGATACATTATGGCAGCTCATTGGGAGTAAAAGCTACTACAATCTTTAACTGTATAGTTATAAAGATTTCTTTACAACCATCCTGCGAGATAGGTAAAATAAATATATTTCTCCCATTTCACAGATGAAAAAAAAGCTCAATAAAAAAGCATTGTGGTATAGTAGAAAGAGGATTGACTGATTTAAATCCTGTTTCTGATACTTAGTATCTGTGTGACTTTTGGCAGTCACTTAAGTTTTCTTAGCCTCAGTTTACTAATCTGTAAAATGAGGAATTAGGCTAAATGACTTCTGAGCTCTTTTCAACTCTTGATTTAGAATTTGTGACTTGTCCAAGGTCACCTGACTAGCATCTAGAGCTCAGATATATGAACTTAAGTCCTATGCCCTTTGTGGTTGGAGGTACCAAAGAAGAGAAATATCACAATTATATTATGTCTAGTTCTGCCCCAGCCTCTGCTTTGAAAGTATCCTTTCATTCTCAGATCTGTATTTTAAAAAAAATATTTCCTCATGATTTTATCTACTTCTCAAGTAATAAACTTTATATATCTAAGCAGGGTCTGTGGGAGAGGGTAAGTTGGCACTGAGCAACAAGCTCCAGTCACGTGGGCAGTGGGCAGCCAGATGCTGCTCAGAGTGCCGCATCCGAGTGGGATAGACATGGGCACCATGGCCCTGGCACAGCCCCTGCTCTGGTGTGCCAAGGCTCATGCTGCGTGATCAAGCCGGCTTCCTCTTTTGAAGTCTGCTGTGTCCACAGATTTTAGGGAGCAGCTTGATAGAAGGGAGTGGGCACTGGGGAGTTTTGGAGCTGCAATCCATGTGTGCCATCTGTAGCCAGCTTTATATAGTACAGAAAAGGGACACAGATCAGGATGGAATAGTGTGCTTTGTTTGACTCTGGTAGAGGTTGGGGAGGAGGGGACACTGCTAAAAATTGGCACTGAGAATCTGTGATCAGGTGATGCTAGGTCTTCCTCTTCCCCCCTTCTTTTACATTTCAAAGCAAAATAAACCTTTGGTTGCTCTAGAGATGAGAGTAAAAATGGCCACATCTGGTAATAAGTTGAATAGAGAAGGAGACTGAATCTTCCATTTGGATTTGTGGATTCGAAGACAATAGAGATAGATTACTATTCTACTGAAGCATATGGAGGAGTTTGAGAATAGCAGAGGCTAGATCCCACCTCGAAAGTCCATTGGTTCATTCCTCTGCCCCGGGAAGGATATAATAAATTTTTAGGAGAGGTAGGGCTCTTTCCTTTTCTTTTTAGGGAAAGAGGTTTCAAATTTTCTTCCACTTTTGAGTTGAAAAGAGATTTTAATTTTTCCTCCACTTTAGAAATGAAAGCAATTTACAGAACCACAGAATTTGAGAAGTCAGGGACCATAATCTAACTCAAATAAAAGGAATTTTGATTGTAATATACCAGACAAGGGGCTGTCCAGCCTTTGCTTGAAGATTTCCAAGGAGGAGACACCCACAGCCTCTTGATATAACCCATTCTACATTTGACAGCATTAGTAGTTAAGAAGTTTTCCCTTATGGTGCCTTAGTTAGCTTCTTTGAAACTTCCATCTACTGCTGGTTTGATCCTTTTTCCATATGATAGTTCTTCAAATATTTGAAGATAGCTATCATGTCCTCGCTGAAATTTTCCTTCTCCAGGCTAGCCATACCCACTGAACCTCATATGACCTGGAAATGACAGTAAAGGTTTTCAGGGTGTCACTGTGTCTTCCATAATTCTCTTTCCATTAGGAGATAGTTACCTGGTCAATAAATCTAGAAACTGGAGAAAAACTTCTCAAGAACTAATAGAAGGAGTTATGAAATCTGACATAACTCACTCTAACAGAAGGACACACTCCAGAGTCGTAGTGATTATGGGGCAGGAGGAAGGTTGATTCCCTGGGAGGGGAGGAGACTATGATAGGGAAAAAACTCAATGCAAAGTCTGCAGTAGCACTCAGAACCTCCTTTATCCTTCCACAAAACCAATCAATCATCAAGCATGTATTGTCTTTGAATAATAGCTAGTATTTATATAGTGCTTTAAGCTTTAGAGTTCTTAAAAGAATTATTTCATTTTATCCTTATAACAACCTGTTAAGTCAATGTTATTATTATTCCTATTTTTACAAACTTCTATATGCCAGTCACTGTGCCAGGGGTCAGAGAAACAAAGATGAAAATGAGACAATTCCTGACCTCAAGGCACAGGGACTACTTTGGGGAAGATAGCATACACCCCATGTAAGTGTACATATAATATATTTAAGTCAGATATTATAAACATAATACATATACATGTGTATATCTATGTATCAACTGTGTGTCTATCTAAAATGCATAATAATTAAGGGGTAAATCTTCCTATTCATAGACTTTTGTTGGTAATATCAAATTGGCTTTGGGCCACAAGGTGGCACAGTGGATTGAGTGCTGAGCCTGGAGTCAAGAAGACTTTTTCTTGAGTTCAAATCTGACTTCAGTTACATACTAGCTGTGTGACCCTGGGCAAGTCACTTAACCCTGGTTGTCTCAGTTTCCACATCTGTAAAATGACCTAGAGGAGAAAATGGTGAACCACTCTAGCATCTCCGTCAAGAAAACCTCAAATGATATTGCAAATGAGGTCAGACATGGCTGAAACGACTAAACTTCAACAATAAATTGATAAATCAAGTATCACTTGGGATTGAATCAACCAACAATTTGAATACCTCATCTAGAGAAGATATAGTGGAGCCTTCATCAGCTAGTTTTGTTTTCTCCTTCAAAACCCTATGAACTGTGTGACCCTGGGCAAATCACTTAACCTCAATTGCCTCAGCAAAAAACAAAAAAACAAAAACAAAACAAACAAAAAACAACCTATGAACAAGAAGAATAAGTGACCACTAGTACTCTACAGGTCACTTTGGTTAACTCAGAGAAGTCTCAGACTTTTGGCAGTAGTATGGTTAAATTCATAAGGACTGATGACCTACCTTGTATATTATATTATGTCTCCATGGCCAGTGTTCAATATTGTCACCTTCCTTGTCCCAGTGTAAATCAATAATCCTCCACTTTATATATGTTATATATATATTATAAATATAAGTTATATATATTATATAAGTAATATGTATACAATATGTGTAAATATCTTCCAATATCTAGCTCTACTTCTTTCTTTCCTCCTTTCTTTTTTCCTTTCTTCCTTCCTTCCTTTCTTCCTTCCTTTCTTCCTTACTTCCTTCCTCCCTCCCTTTCTTCCTTCGTTTCTTTGTTTCATTTCTTTTCTTTCTTCTTCCTTCTCTTTCTTCTTCCTTCCTTTTTAATCTATGTATCTATCTATCTTAGAGACACCTAACTAGAAGTAACCTCAGAAGCCCCTGAATTCAGTCTCCTCATTTTGTTGCTGTTCAGCTGTTTCCATCTTTTTGTGACCCCATTTGGGGTTTCTTGGCAAAAATATTGGAGTGGTTTACCATTTTCTTCTCCAGCTCATTTTTATGGATAAGGAAGTTGAGGCAAACGGTTAAATGACTTGCCCAGAGACACATAGTTAGTCAATGTCTGAGGTCATATTTGAGTTTAGGTAGATGAGAGTTCCTGATTCTAGGACTGGCACTCTGTCTGCTGTGCCACTTAGCTGTGTATATAGTCTTTAATCAGAATAGTAGAAATAATCCGAAACAAGCTAACATCAATGTGCATAGCTCATGTGCACTCACTCCCTAGTCTGTTCCATCCTCCTTTAGTCCCAAGATCAACCCTTCCCAGAGCAGATGGGCTGCTAGCCCAGAAGTATAGTATTCCTAGTCATTCCCAGTGGGGAGCTGGCAAGGGTGTGTGCCCAGGGCTTTTCACTCATGACTAATGCCTCTGTGGTAGATCAGTGTTCACAATGCAGGCTGTTAAGACTTTCCATTGATACAATGTAGGAACTTCAGAGTACCCTGGATGTCTGTATCAAGAGTAGCACAGCTTGAGTAAGCAGGGTGCCATCAGACACTTGATATGGGGTCTTCACTGTATTGCTTCACATCAGTATTTCTGTCCCTTTAGACCTGGAACAAAACTTCTATGGATATCTACTGATTTCTCTACATAGAAAGGTATTTTTTGTGAGTTGTCAGAGCTCTTTCAAGAGCAAACAGCACGAAGGTGGGGGCAAGCAAATTGCTCCCACTTGATTGGCATTATTTCTCCCCCAATTCAAATCTCTGAAAAGAGGGAACAGCAACAGCATCTGTTGTGCAAGTATTCTCTGAATATCTTAGCCCTCTGGCTAGCACATCCATTACAGACAATTGCTTCTGATCTCTTGCTTTCCCTAATAGTTTAATAAAATCATCTTGCAAATGACCATTAGTTAGAGAATCATAGAATTTTAAATTTGGAAAAGAGTTTATGGATCAATTCTATCCAGAACCCCGGAGGGGACTGATACTCAAAATGGTGCAAGATCACTTGGCTAGCTGGGATTAGAATTTAGAACTTTTAATTACTAATCTAGAGAGCCATCTACTACATCACTCTAAATTCAGCTCAGTTTAATTTAATTCAGAAACATTGTTGCAGAGCATTGAGTTGGCACTGGTGAAGATATAAAGTTTAGGAGAGAGAATTTTTGTCCTTTTGGAGTTTATGGTCTAATAAGGGGATAATATACATGGACAGATAACTATAATAGGTGATAATAGATGATAAATTTATTAGATAAATGCAAAAGATCCATCTGTGGAGGATTTTTGCTTTTTTTTTTTTAACAAATAGGGAGATTCACGAATACTTTTATGAGAAGATGGCATAAGATTTGAATTTTAGAGGATCACCAGATATTCAACAGACAAAGAGGTGAGAAAGGACAGTTTATGTCTAAGAATAGTATGAGTAAAGGCTTGAATTAGGGAAAGTATAGTACTCATTCAGCACACTGAGGGAAATTGAATTCAGCTCATGTGTAGAGTAGCTAGAGAGGAGCAATATGAGATAAGTATGGAAAGGAAGGGTGACTCCATATTGTCTTCTAAGAATAGTTTGAGCAAATTTTCCTGACCTTCAAGGTCCGTTCCAATTTGGGGAGGAATGGCCTTGAACAGGTGGTAGTTTAAAGCAATGTGTTCAAACTCAAATAGAAATGGGGGCTGCTAATCCATATGTGAGGATCCCCAATGTCTCATTGATTTAGTTTTAAAATGTAATGTTATCTATGTTTTATTATAATTTTATCTATTTTGTGAACTATTTTCCAATTACATTTTAATCTGATTTGGGTCACACTAGGCAGTATATTTGATATTTCTTGTTTAATGGATGCATTGGAGAGGGAAAGAATAGAAATATAAAACTTTTGCAATAGTCTGAACAGGCAGAATTGAGGGTGGTTGAGAATAATTTAGAATATAGAGGAAAGGACAGGTGTGAGAGATAAAGCAGATGTGAAATTTAGTAACTGAGAGGTCAGGATAATGCTAGAGCTAAAAATATGGATGTTGTTTGAAGGCTGGATTGGTCAAGAAGCATTTATTGAACACCTACTATGTGCCAGGCATTGTGTTAAGTTCTAGGGATACAGTGAAAAGCAAAAATAGTTCCTGCCTTCAAGGAATTTATGGTCTAATTTATACAAATAGGGACATATAAATTAGATACAAAGTATATATATATGTGTATATATATATGCGCATATATATATATATATATATATATATATATAGTTACACACACATATATATTATACACACACATATATCTTTCTCCCTAGTAGCAGCTGGGGGCAAAAAGACAGGAAATACCTCTAGTGGAAGGTGACATTTAAGCAAACTCTTAATAAAAGCCAGGAGCTCTAACAGGGGGAGGTGAGGAGGAAGAACATTCTAGGGATGGAGTACTGCAGTGCAGAAGCATGAAGATGGGAAATAGGGTGATATGTGAGAAGCACAGGAAGTCATCTTTTATGCATAGTGCCATAGAGAATGTGAATGATAATGTTGCTGGCAGAATAAGGAAATAAGAAGACCAGGGCTGGGATGGAGGTGGATAAGAATATCTTGGTTTTGGATTTGTTGAGTGCTTTCCTTACCATCTATCCAGGATGAATAATAAGCTCTCTTTAGTAAATAGCAGATAATCCTGACTTTGCTTATTTTCTTGCTACTGACTCAGACCTAGACTTTCATCTGGGGTTATAGAAAATATTTTGTAAGATAACAACTTATTTTATATTGCTTTCCAAGTCAGATGGCAGTCACATGAATATTTGGGATTCCTGAATTTTATCTCTGCTTTTTCAATTGCTTTGTTCAGTGTGATGTTGGCCAGTCCTTTCTCCCTGTTGTTTATCCTCCTTGGAGGAATAGATGCACAGAATCTGACTTGAAAGAGATTCCAAAGATTCTAACCCAAAATTGATCCCCAACATCTCTACTATTCTTATCTTAGGTCCATAGCACTCGAAAGAACTTATCTATGGACAAGTTTTGGGAGGTCTGTGAACTTGGACGGCAAAAATACAGCTTTATTTTCATTGATCTCTAAGGAAATTTAGCATTTCCTTGAAATTATTTAAAAATATTGTTCTGGTAAGAGATTCATTAGCTTCACTAGATTTCCAAAAGGATCCATGACACTAAGAAGGTTAAGAAACCCTGGTCTATACTATCCTGAGCAAGTTGTAGAGGACATTCAACTTTTGCTTAAAGATACTCACTGAAAGGGAACCTACTACCTACTGAGGCATTCAATTTATGAAATTTTTAAAAATCTGAACTTAAGCACTCCCAAAAAGCATTTAAATACACAAAACTGGACACATAAAGAGGATTCTATATGAGAGTGAATTTCATTCAGTTTTATTTTCTACAAATATATAATAAATTCTCCATGATATTTTCAAAACTGTCCAGCTTTTCTGTGCTTCTTCTGAACCTCCTTCTTTTTTATGTATTTACAACAATGTCTGAATAATCTTCTCTCTTCATCATTCTCTGTTTCTCTTTGTCTCTGTTTCTCTCTGAATCACCATTGCTACCCACCTTTACTTTCTTTTAACATATCTCCCTCAATTAATGGAAAAAAAACAAACTCTTGTAACAGATCAAAATAATCTAGAAAAAAAACAAAACAAAACTTGTCCCAATATGTCTATCTCTTTCATTACCTTTTGGTAAGTTTAATTGTTAGGAAGTTTTAATTTACACTCAGCAGATTCTTTCCACAACTTCAACCCACCACTCTTGGTTTTGCCCTCTGAGACATTATAAAAGGTCTAATCCTTTCTCTACTTAAGAGCCCTTAAAATTCTGAAGATTAGTGGGTTTCTTCTAAGCCTTCTCTTCTCCAGGCTACATGCCCCCAGTTTCTTCACTTGACTCTTTTTTTGACCTAGATTCTAGTCCCTTCATCTTCCTGGTATTTCACTCTATTTAAGCAACCAGATGATGATTCCTTCTGAGGAATTTTTGCAATTTTGGCTGACGATTTTAGTAAAGTGCTACTTATTATTAACAGTTTGGAGATTCATTTTTGAAAAGGAATTAAGGGACAGCTTCTGGGTACATTGTACTTCTCTAAGACAGGTCATGAAGTGGCTATTCCCTTCTAGCCTCCCCAGATGGGCTTAGTTCTTGGCTGCCAGTACCGCTGGTCCCCAGTGCTTTGTGAAATTGTGTCTCTTCTTTTTTAATGAGCCTAATGATTAATTAATGAATCTTTGGTCTTTCTGAGTAAAACAAGTTTGGGAAGAGATAATTCTCCTGCCAGAATCCCTGGAACATTGATTAGGCAGGGTGTGTGTGGGGGTGTTACATGCCTGGTAGTTCTTTAGTTAGTTTGCTGATATCTTAAAACAGCTTGCACATGTGATCATTGAATCAACCTCCTGGTTTCTTGAGGCTGGCCTCATTTAGGGCTGTTGCAGACTCCACGTGATTTTCTGTTCAGAGCAGACCTCTGGGTCATGTCTTAGCCAACAAGTGATGGTAGCCAAGGAGACCAGTTAACCCACAAGCCCCTAGAGGGATCATGTCCTATATAGAATGGCACAGATCACCTCATCCCTAGCCTTGTACTTCTCAAGTGATTTAGACGAAGATTTATGGAGACAGGGGATTTGACAGGATGACCTATGTGGAAGGCCTTGGTAACCAAAGGATTGCTTGTTACTCAGATGACAATTATTTAACCAGTCAAATAGCATTTATCAAACACTTGACAATTTATTAAACACCTGTGCCTGACACTATGCTAAACACTGGGGATATAAGAAAGATAATCTTTCTTCCCCCACAAAACAGTTCCTACTCTCAAGGAGCTTACAGACTAATGGAAGGAAAGGAAACAAGTATTTGTTAAATACCTACTATGTGCCAGGCACTGTTAACTTTACAAAAATTATCTCACTTGATCTCACAAAAACCTTGGGAGGTAGGTACTATTATTATTTCTATTTTAGAGGTGAAGAAACTGAGGCAAAAAGAGGTTTAACCCAGAGTCATTTGCCCAGTCATCGATAATTTAATTGAAGCTAAACTTGAATTTAGGACTTCATAATTCCAAACCCAGGCTTTATCCACAGTGAGAGAGAGAGAGAGCATATAAAAAACTACATCCATGAGATTATATAAAGAATAAAGTGAAGACCATCTACAAAGAGAAACTATTTTTTCCATTTTATTAAAGCTTTTTATTTGCAAAACATATGCATGGGTAATTTTTCAACATTGACCCTTGCAAAGCTTTCTGTTACAATTTTTTCCCCACTAGTCTCCACCCCTCCCCTAGATGGCAGGAAGTCTACTACATGGTAATTATGGTAAAATACTTGACAAATAGAATATGTATATACATATTTTTATAGTTATCTTGCTATGCAAGAAAAATCAGATCTACAAGAAAAAAAAATCTGAGAAGGGAAACAATGCAAGCAAACATCAATAGAGAGCATGAAAATGCTATGTTGTGGTCCACATTTCACACCCCTCTCTTTGGGTGTATATGGCTTTCTTCATTGAACAATTGGAACTGGTTTGAAACATTTCATTGTTGAAGAGAACCATGTCCATCAGAATTGATCATCATATAGTTTTGTTGTTGCCATGTATAATGATCTCCTGGTTCTGCTCATTTCACTCAGCATCAGTTCATGCAAGTCACTCCAGGCCTCTCTGAAATCATCCTGCTGGTTGTTTCTTACAGAACAATAATGTTCTATGACATTCATATGCCATAATTTATTCAGCCATTCTCCAATTGATGGGCATCCATTCAGTTTCCAGGTTCTAGCCACTACAAAAAGAGCTGTCATAAACATTCTTGGCACATGTAGGGCCCTTTCCTTTATTTAAGATCTCTTTGGAATATAGGCCCAATAGAAACACTGCTGGGTCAAAGGGTATATACAATTTGATAACTTTTTGAGCATAGCTCCAAATTGCTCTCTGGAATAGTTGGACCCGTTCACAGTTCCACCAACAATGTATCAGTGTCCCAGGTTTCCCACATCCCCTCCAACATTCATCGTTATCTTTTCCCGTCATCTTGGCCAATCTGATAGGTATGTAATGGTATCTCAGAGTTGTATTAATTTGCATTTCTCAAAGAGAAACTATTAGTATTAAGGTAGATTGGGAAAAACTTCCTGGAGAAGGTAAGATTTTAGATGTGACTTGAAGGAAGACAGGGAAGTTAGAAAGAAGAAATGAGGAGAGAGTTCCAAGTACTTTAGAAAACCAGTTCCAATTGTTCAGTGAAGAAAGCCATATACACCCAGAGAGAGGTATATGAAATGTGGACCACAACATAACATTTTCATGCTCTCTGTTGATGTTTGCTTGCATTGTGTTTCCTTTCTCTGATTTTTTTTTCTTGTAGATAGGAGTTTTCTTGCACAACTTGTCAAGTATTTTAACATTATTAACATGTAGTGGACTTCCCGCCATCTAGGGGAGGGGAGGGGACTGGGGGTAAAATTTGTAATGGAAAGCTTTGTAAAGATCAATGCTGGGGAACTACCCATACATATGTTATACAAATAAAAAGCTTTAATAAAAAAAAAAAGAAAAAAAAAGAAAATATATAGCTAGAGAGTGAATTCCATGGAATCATGGATCTCAGAGCTATTGGACAGGTCCATCTGCTTTTCTTCAGAAGACAGTTTTATTTTCTATATTTTATATCTTAGGAAAATTATGTGACTTGTCCAAACCATAGCAAGATTTAGCAAGAATTAGATAGGGGATTGTTATTCTAGTCTACTGCTTCCCACTCCAAAGCCCCTTCTTGAACCAATAATAATAATCACCATTCTCTCTAATATGTCTTTAGGAATTCACAAGTGTCCTTTATTTACATCATATTTTTTCCCAGAAATAAAGGCAACTTTTGAATGCCAACTTTCCCCCAGTGTCATTGTGTGACTGTGAGAAATAGAACACAAGGATCTTAGAACTGAAAGTCATCATCAAATAGAGGACAATGGAAAAGAACATGAGGGATGTGGGTAGGCTGCAAAATACAAGTAAGAAGGAACTTCCAAAAAGAAAATGACTAAAAGATGTCATCAGGGAAATATAAAAAACGACATTAGATTGGTCCACATAGAAAGTCTGAACAGTGACAGTTGGTCATCCTGAATGTTCCATCATTTCTTTTCGATATCAGGAAAAATGTCTGGTATACTGGCAACATATTGAACATATTTCCTGCGTCTAATTTAGGGGAGATTGTGGACTAGAGTTGTATAAGATGGGTAGCCATGGATGGGTTATGATCAGCATCATTGGGACATTGGGAGGACGATCCAAATTGATAGAAACACCTATGTGGTGCAGTACATAAAACAATAGAGGGGCCTAGTGTCAGGAAGTTCAAATCTAGCTTCAGGCACTAGCAATGTGACCCAGGTAAGTAATTTAACTCTACTTGTCTCAGTTTCTACATTTGTATAATGAGCTGGAGAAAGAAATAGCAAATCACTCTAGTGTCTTTGCCAAGAAAACCCCAAATCAGGCCATGAAGAGTTAGATACTACTGAAATGACTGAATAATAAAAATTTAACTTGATAAACTTTGGTATTGAAAAAGGTATAGTGGAAGGAACACTGGACTTGGAATCAAAAAACCCTGAGCTTCTAGCTCTGTTTCTGATATTTAATTTGATCATAATTTCAGAAACATTCATGACTTTCCTATTATATGCAATAGAATCTCTTGCTAGGTTCTGGGGGGAAGATACACAGATTAGAAAAGTCACTTGCCTGAGCACTTCATAGGGGAAGGGAATAAGCTTTTAATAATAGCCTATAATGTCACTCATTATGCTAAGCACTTTATAAATATTATTTCATTTCAACCTCATTTTAACCCTGGAGAACCTACTCCATTACAATTTTCATTTTATAACTGAAAAAGCAGAGACAGAAGTTAAATGACCTGCCCAGGATCACACAGCTAGTGTTTGAGGTAAAATCTGAACTCAAGTTTTCCTGATTTCAGGACTGAGCCCTCTTAACTGCTAATTGATTGACTGATTGGCTTAACCTCTCTTGGTTTCAATTTCCTCATCTGTAAAATGAGTATAATATTGAAATTTCATTTTTGTAAGCAAAACATCTCAGAAATTTTAAATACCACAGAAATTTAAGATATTATTATTATTATTTTTAAAAAGCCATGCAAAAGTCTGCCTTCCAGCATTGGCTTTGGATTTCTATTTTTCCCTTTGACTTTATCTTTCATTTCATTCTTCCTCATTAGCCAGTGCAGATCATAGAAGTCTGAGGTTTTGGGTTTATCTTTATGTTTGAAAAAAAAAAGAAAGAAACTGAATCTTACCATTGCCATCTCCGATTTTAATTGGCATTAAGTAGAACACTAATGGGGCTGAATTTCCAAAGATTTCTCACTGCATATGCTCTCTAAATTCAGCCTGGGGCATCTAGAATCTAGGTAAAGGGAGGTGCTAATGTACGGGAGGCTGGGGTGGGTGTGGGTGTTTTGGGAAGGTGAAGGTGAAAGAGCCCTGTTTCCAGTGTCCCTAGTTGGTTATTGGATCCAAACTCAAATGTCCAAGGGTCAATGCTGTTTTTCTTTTTACTAAACTGATCCAACAAGCTAAGGTGTGAAAACTTGCATATGGTCCTCCCCTCAACTCTCTGTACCCCACATGTGCACCTCACATGGTCACCACCAGGTAGACTTGCTGAGCTAGACTTCCCTCATCATTCATTCTTAGCCAATGAGCTACATTTTAAGCTGCTACTAAGGTTGTCTGTTCTAAGATTCTCTGCCTAACACTTTGACCACGTACATCCCTGATAGTCTCAAGGATCCTACAATGTCCTGGATTTATATTTGAGGCCCAAAAATCTGGATTCAAATCCTGTCTTGATTTACTACCCATGTGACTTTGGCAAAGTCCTTTAAATAATTCTTTGGGTCTCAGTTTCTTCATCTGTCCAGGTCTTTAATTCTTCAGTCTCTGTCACAGACATGGACTTATGTGACTCTAGTCAAGTTTAATCTTCCTGATCCTCTCTTTCTTCATCTGTGAAGTGGAGATAATAATAGCACTTATATCATGGGGTTGCTATGAGGATAAAATGAGATAATGTGTACAAAACACTATATAAACATAAGTTATTGTTAGGAGATCTTTGAGGCTTCTTCCAGTTATAGAAATATGATCCTGTGGCCTCAGGAACAAAGCTTAGTCACATAGGAGGCTAATGTTCCGGGAAGTGGATTGTCAGCTTAGGGGGAAGAAAAGGAAAAAAATAATAAATCAGTTCATTGCACTTCTTACATGGAAATCTCTCTTCCCTGTGGGCAGGAGAAAGAGAGACAGGGAGCATGAGAGAGAGAGAGAGAGAGAGAGAGAGAGAGAGAGAGAGAG
>JAJPUD010002134.1:39357-70359 GCA_023553655.1 Myrmecobius fasciatus
AGAGACACAGAGACACAGAGAGAGACATAGGAACAGAGAAACAGAGAAATAGGTAGAACAAGAGAAAGAGAAAAAGGGCAAGAGGGAGAGGGGTAGGGAGAGGGAGAAAGAAAAAGAGAGGGAGAGGGAGAGGGAGAGACTGTGGCCCCTTTATCTTTGGTCCTAGGGAATACCTTTTCTAGAAACTGTATTAACTTCATGACCATTTTCATCACCATTTGGATGTCTTGTCATCTCTCTAAGTAGAATTTCTGAGATTTGATAGGCTTTCTAGAGATTATATTTGGACTTTACACTCTTAGTCTCTCTAGGATTCCCAGATTCTCCCATTTCCTTGTGTCTTTTTCTAACCTTAGTATTCTAGTTGACTTGGTGCTTCAGTTCTATATTTAGGAACTGTACTACTGGATTCTTTTTTTTCCCCTTTATCATGGTTATCCTAGAGGGAGGGAGAGAGGGAAGAAAGCAGAGACAGAGACAGAGAGTCGGACAGAGGCAGAGATCCTAATAAAAAGCTATTATTTTAGAGAAGACTCCATTTGCTCAGGGGGAAACTGTGGGCATTCTGAAGCTTATAAACTTGGATAAGGCACTTGTGCAAGGCACGGGAAGAAAAGCCTTCAAATTTCACCTGCTATGTTGTCTCATCTTTGGGTATTTGCAGTAAATAGATTATTTCCTTTAGCATCTCCTAGGGTCTTTTGGTCCTTCCAATTGCGTACCCACTTGTACTCACCCCCAGGACTACAATTTCTTCCTGATAAGACTCTTCACTGGAGAATGAATTTGTTTCTGGCTCTAGTGATGAGTGTGATTAATGCCTTCTCTTTGCAGTCCTGAAACCTCAATTTAAACCCTTTCCTGATCTCTGTGGTCAGAAAATGCTGCAGCCGGTTGTAGTCTTGTTTTCTCCAAGAGAGAAACTCATGCTCACTTGGACTTCTGAAGATGGCTGCAACATAAACAGAGGACAATTTAAGGGTCTTTGAGAAAAGGGGAAAGAGATTTCTAGTTTGTTGTCCCCATGATATTTGATTTTTAGTTCACTCATCACTGATCACATTTTTGCTCGAGGAAATAAAGAGGAGAAATATAAAAGACTTTTTTTTTCAGTCAAAGTCTTGGAGTTTTCCTCAGTCTCCTTGGCTCGATAGATTATGACTTCACAATAGAACATATTGTGGGAGAAGTTAGGTGATGTGCATTTTTATACAATCAGAAAATTCTGGAGACACATGCCCATATGCAGTTCAATAAAATAGAAAATTTTTGAACTTGAGGGGAACCTTAAAAAGGATTGTGGTCCAGTTTCTTCATCTGGCAGCTAAAAGCACTGAAGTTTAGGAGAGAAATGACATGTTAAGGTCATAAAGCTGAGCCTAAGCTAGAACCTATATTTGTACTTTTTCTGTAATGATACACTTTTTAATCTCATAGATATAGTTTCATCTGATTTAGCTCATAGATTAAGTCAGCCTGTAAGTATTTATTAAATGTCTATTATGTGCTAGGCACTGTGGTAAGTTCTGAGGATACGAAGAATGACAAAAATAGTTTCTGCCTTCAGAGATTTAAAATTTTAAGGAGACTCTAGTTTAACCCCTTCATTAGTGGCAATTACTCCAAACCCCCCCTCCCCAAATATGTTAAGGAGAAATTTCTTGGGTTTGATCAACTTCCTGTATATGGATAAGATCTAGAGAGATTAAGGGAGGAATAAGGTCACACCAATCATAAGCATAAAAAATTGCCTCCGTATCCACCTCCAGAGCTACTTTTGGTCTGTGGAGGATCACAGACCTTTCATCATCAGACCTTAAGGAGCACCTCTTCCAGAAATTTCATTAATTTCATGACCATCTCTATTACCATTCAGGTTGTTTCTTCTGGCTTCTTTTTGGATGTCTTTTCATCTCTCTAAGTAGGATTTCTGAGATTTGATAGGCTTTCTGGAGATTATATTTAGACTTTACACTCTTAGTCTCTCTGGGATCCCCAGATTCTCTTATTTCCTTGTGTCTTTTTCCAACCATAGTGTTCTAGTTGGCTTGATGCCTCAGTTCTGTCTTTAGGAACTGTACTACTGGGTTTTTTCTCTTTCCCTTTGTCATGGGGTTAGCCCAGGTATGTCTGTTCCTTTCTCTTCTGATTATGGGAAAATAGAGGCATGAGATTTCAGATTTGGAAAGGTCCAGAGATTTCCTGGTCTAACAATCTTTAATTTACAGATATGGAAACTGATTCTCAGTGAGATTAAGTGTCTTTCTATGAGTCACACCACTAGTAAATGTCAGAACCATAAATAAAATCCTAGTTTTCTCATTCTAAATCCTATACTATTTCCATCATCCAATACTGTTTTCAATATAGCATCGTATAACCTATCTCCCCCTGATATTTATCACCCCCTCTTGTTTTGTCCTAAATAAGAACTTATTAGTTCTTTACAACTTTGCCTTTTTCTATTATCCAACTGGCCTGGTTGAAGGTCTTTTCCTGCCTCAGATTGGATAATATATATCTGCATGTAGAAGTAAATCTTATCTTGTTGTTGACATACATTTGACACACTTAACACTCCATATTTACATTTTCACACATGTTCTCATAATTAAAAGTCATGTTTTGGGTAAGTAGATATGTGGTTACAAGGTTCAAGGAACTTCTGTTGTATGGAATTTCCTTTCTATTCTGATGTTTTCTTTAATACCTTTTCCTTCTTCTGTGGCTGATTTGTGAAGGTGGTGGTAGGGTAAGATAGGATAATTTCATTGTCTGGGAGGAAAATGGAAAGACATTAAGTTGGATAAGGTGATGCTGAGGATCACAGTGAATAAGTCTAGCATCTTGTGTGCTAGAATCAACCATTCAACAATTATTCATCAACTAGTATTGTTCTAGGTCTTGATATTCACTGTCAGATGGAAACTCATAATTCAACTACCTTTTCACTTTAGGCTCTCAACCCCCTAGCAGATATTAAGGAAATCTAGGTTTTTGTTGGAGAAGGAGGACTGGCTGTTCCTTGCCTTTTCTCCAGAACTGATAGAAGTAGGGAGGAATGAATTCTGATAAGAAGCTAGCACCATCAGAATCTCTGGTCTCTCCAATTCTTTGGCTGAATCCGTCATACAATTATTATTAAAGTAAATCACACAGAATGTAATAGATATGACTGTGACTCTGTTTCACCAAATGAAATCCACCTGAAAAGAGTGAATGATGCTGGCCAGCATGCTGCTCAGTGGAAGTGCTGATGCCTTTTCTTCTACCCTGCCTTAATTTCCCTACTTTCAACTGAGACATAAGCACTGGACTTGAAATCAGGACAGTCCTGGGTTCAGATTCTACCTTTGACATTCCTTTTATATCCACGAGCAACTCACCTGACCTATTAAAGCCTAAATTTCCTCATTTGAAAAAATGGGAATAATTATATCTGGAATACTTATCTTAGAGGATTGTTATGAGGATCAGTTGAGATATTATACTTCATATTCTTTGATAACCCTAAAGTGCTATATCAGAGAGTGTTATTACTATTATTATTTTCCTCAGAAGTTAATAAAAATTGAAGTAATGGCTTATGCATGGCAATGTTTAATTAATATACACAACCTGTTTAAGGACTGGGATAAAAACTGCTATATAAGTGAAAAGCATTTATTTTCAATTAATTTTGAGCCCGGCACACATCATTTCTCTAAGCCTGTCAAATGTCTTAGCTTCCTTATGAACCTGCTGATTCAAGCATTCTTGGTAAGCCAAACAAAAGGGAACACATGAAGACATAAATATATTTCCCATTTACTAAATGAATAGGTTTTTAACCAAAGAGGTTATCTTTCTTAATCCTGTGAAAACTGCACAAGATGCACTCGTCTTCTTGCTCAGCATGCCAGGCCCATTGTATGACTCTGTGTGGGTGTGTTTTTGTGTGTGTTTGAGGGGAATCTTGATCAATAATTCATCCAAAAATGCTTTCTCCTCCTTGGTACTCTCCTTGCGGATCTTTTAAAGAATACTCCACTCATCCTGGTATGTATATTTAATTGGTTCCAAGACATGACTTGCTCACCTTGAAACCCTGTGGCTTGAAGGCCTGAAGGTCAGAAGATATGGCACCCCAGTGAGTTCGGTTGGCCTTTTGCTCTTTCTAGGTTTGCCCAAATGAATAGACATGTTACTGCTCTTCAGTGGGGATGCTGGAGATGGTGGTATGATCTGGCCAGGTAGCAGAAGAGAAATAAATCCAAGATTCTCTTTCTAAAACAGAAAAAGATTAAGTAACCATATAGTGCCAAGCAAAAGGCCTTTTAAAAAATGGGCACTTAAAGCAAGAGCTTACTTTCTTGCACTCCAACCTCTTGTTTCTATCTCCCAAGTTTATGAAGAAAGCTCTGTGTGTGTTTTTCCAAGAGTGTTTTGAAATGAAAAGAGAAGACAGCTAAAAATTCAAGCTCATCATAAATGTTTTTACAGCTCTCCTAGTTACCTTAGGACTTTGGGGGTGGCATGTTTATATTCTGAGTAAAATTTTAGTATTATAATACACAGACACAAACGGCGAATGGCAGCCAGCTGGAAATTAGCTGGTAATGTTGGGAAGCAGATGTTGGAGAGAGGAGCAATTGACACATCCATTCAAATTCTCACCTATCTGCAAAATATTTTGCAGAGCCACCTCCACTGATTTCAAGCACCTCCTCCTCCTGTTCCCTGACTTGGGAGGCCAAGGAACTGTCACTGTCTTATGAGCTTTACCTGATGCAATCCCACTCAGACTGCCACCCTCTCTGCCCTTTCCTCCCCTCTTCCTCTCTGAGTCCCATGTGGACCAAAGGGAAAGGATCTACCTGAGACCCAACTGGGAGGCTTTTATTGGATATGTCCATGGTTCATTAATGGACTTCTTTAAGGCTTTAGTTCTTTTTATGAGAGAAGATTGAGGAGACCATAGATTTGGAGCTAAATCTAAATCAGCCCCTTAAATTTACAAGTGAGGAAACTGGGAGATGGCAACAGAAATGGGGAAAGCCAAGGAGGATGGGAACATGTAGAGTACTTGTTGGATCATTTTTCAGTTGTGCCCAACTCTTCATGACCCCATTTGGGATTTTCTTGGCAAAGATTCTGGATGGTTTGTCATTTAGTTTTCCAGTTTATTTTACAAATGAAGAAATTGAAGAAAACTGAATTAAGTGATTTACCCACAGTGATATAGCTAATAAGTATCTGAGGTTAAATCTGAACTCATGAAGCTGAATCTTCCTGACTTCAAGCTTGGCATTTCATCTATTGAGCCATCTAGTTGCCCATATGCAGAGTAGTCAAAAGCTATTAGTAGACCATTAGAGTTAAAAAGGGCTTTGAAAGATCAGTTAGAAACAAAAGTTTAAAGAAACAAAAAGATATAGCATTGTAGATCTAGAAATGGAAGCAACCTTACAGATTACCTAGTTCAGAGTGTTAAACTTGCAGAGCCAGATTAAAATGCAATTGGGAAATGTTTAGTAAAATAAATAAAAATACAGTACAACATAGATAATGCTAATTTGTGGTTTTCTAAGTCAATATGTGACCAACAGAAATCTGTTTTTATTTCAATTTGATATTACTGATCTAGTTCAACTTGATCATGTTACATGTCTGGAAACTGAGTCCCAAAGTAAGTGACTTTCTACAAGTCATATAAATCTGAAATGACAGGCCCAGAATTTGAATTCAGGTCTCATGTCATCATGTCAGTTAAACTGCTTTTCTAAATAACTTTAGTTTTAAAATCATTGAGAAATTGAATGGATTTGTTGGGAAGCAATCTATTAAGTCTTTATTGATCATGCATTTTATGTCTAACATTGTGTCAGATGCTTTTATACAAGAGAAGTACAAGACAAGGTCACTTGTTTTTTAGGAAGGCTTATGGTTTGACAGGGGAAACATGTTGGAATTTAGTCATCTGGGACATAGCTACCCTGAGTGACTCCAGAAGAGCTCAGAGGGTATAAAAGATAGAGATGTCATTGACTTGGTGACCTAGAGTTATCATCACTTAGATTTTTTATTTTCTTTGTGCCAGTTAATACCACTATCTGGTACACAATACTTTCTAGGGGTTGTACACAAAACACAGAGAAACATAAATATCTACATGAGGTAAACTATCCAGAAACACCAGTTCCCAAGGGTTTCATTGTTCAACTATAAAGAAGTCTCAACTACCTCACTCTCCCTTTTTCCAACAGACACATAGCTCAGTAACTGTAGTATAAATGATTCATTAAAACATCAGTGCAGGTCATTTTTGGTTTTCAACCTGTTTTCATCTTTGACAATGTCTCCCACTTCTGACTGTTTTTAGCTTATTGATTGATCCATATTGTTCCTGGTTTTGAATTGTGCTGAATTCTAGACCAACATGTGTGTAAAAACTCCCCCATTATTTTTCTCTCCTTGTTTTCAGAGCTGGGGAGTGTTCAATCAGTACCTTGGACTGTTCCCAGTCTTGTACTCCTGTGGAGGCATGTATCCATGAGAGCAGAGTATTGTTTGTTCATTGTTCTCCAAAAGGACCAGTGATGTCATGAGCTTGACTTGCACGTGACTTGGATTTGAGTGAGAAAGAAAGTGGGCTGATGAATGTGTCTGTTATAAAGGATATTCGAGTGAATAAATATATTAGTTAATTAAAAGGCATTTATTGGGGCAGCTAGGTGGCTCAGTGGATAAAGCACCAGTCCTGAAGTCAGGAGGACCTGAGTTCAAATCTGGTCTCAGACACTTAACATTCCCTAGCTGTGTGACCCTGGGCAAGTCACTTAACCCCACTTGTCTCAGGGAAAAAAGGCATTTAATAAGTGCTTACAATGTACCAGGTATTGTGCTAAACACTATTTGTTTAATCTACAAAAAGAAGAGAGATGTAAGAGTTGGAATAAGTCCTAGGTTTGAGTCTTGGCACTACTTATTAGCTGAGTAACTGTAGGCAGGCCACTTAAAATTTCTGAACCCAGTTTTCTCATGTGGATAATAATACTCATACATAAAAAGAAATCTTTTGGGATTGTTGTAGGAAGGTACTTTGTAAAATATTACAGCTGTCAATTGACACTGAATAGAAATTCTTCCTAATAATTAGTCAACTTTGGCCTGTATTTGAATAAACAGGACAAGGCCCTCAAGGAATAGAGAGATCAGAAAGAATGCTCAGCCCAACTGGTGAATTTCTCAAGGCTATTGCCCTGTGAGTGAATCAGAGGTGAGCCTCTGGTACTGCCATAGGTGGGTTTGAAAGTACCCAGTTACCAACTGATAATACTCCGGCTCTCCCAATTAGGATGCTCTAGAATAGGAACACTGTGGGAGACATGATTGCTTAGAGTGATCTGACCTTCTCTCTGGCCACTAGAGACCTTGGAAGACCTGCTTGCATTTTCTTAGTGTCTGTATATTCTCAGAACAGTCAATCTCATCCCCTGCAGGGTGCCCATTTCCATCAGAGAGATGACTCCTTTAATAAATCCAGCTCATTTGTGCAGGAGTGGTGCAGCCATTGATTAGAAGGTTGATTGGAGCGCTGACTTTCCTTAGGAAGAAAATTAGGAAAACAGATTAAAGGCAAATGATAGGCAGCTTTGTCTTCTGGGGATGAGTACTGGATTGTTCCTCCTCCCTGCACCCACTCTAACTCTACCTGTATGTCAGATATTTCCTTGGAAAGCCTGAGGTACTCTAGAGAGTGAATTAACTCCTTCAGATCACAAGGGGACTCTTTCATTTGGGTGCCTCATGTAAATCATAGATTTTTGGAGCTGGAATAGACTTTGGAGATTATTTACTTTATTTGAAGGAGGAAGAAATTGAGATCTAGAGGAATGGAATGACCAGTTCCAAGCATCAAGTATATTTCCTGGTACAGAATAGGCAGCTGAGTAAAATTCTTGCTGTTTAATTTATTTTGCCTGGATTAGGTTTCAGCTGGGATTTTTAGATCCCTAGCATGGGGATCTTTCTGATACTCCATATTATTAGTCAAGTGAAGTAGTCTGAACGAGTTCATAGGCTACCCACCCTCTATCACCTTTCCCTGTGATTAGGAGTTTGACAAGGTGAAATTTTAGGATTCCTCCAGGTTGCTGAAATTATTTACTTCATACCTAAAGTCTTAAAGTGAAGAATGAGTGATATTTTGCCTGCACAAGTGGGTGAATGGTAATTTGCAAATGTCCTATTAAATTTTTTTTCTTAGCACTCCTATGTGAAACTACTGTAACCCATGTGTCAAGTAGAATGCCCAGAACCTCTGCTTGTAAAGGACAGATTGGGTTAAGTTATGGGGAATTTTTCTCTCATCCATATGGCTCTTTTTTGCCTCTCACCTGGAAACTATCTTTGGAAACGTCTGAATATGGCTTCTTCCTTCAATTCACCTAGGGGTGTTTGGTAAAGCCTGCAAGCAACAGGCACTTAGCAAACATTTGAATGTTGAGTACTTTTATTACAAGGCTTATATAAGACGGATGTGAGATTTGTATCTAGGTGACAATTAGCAAGGGAAGGGATGTAGGGAAAATGCTTTTCTTTCCAATGGATCCATCCCTGTCCACACATAAACAAATTCTCAGAATTTGTAGCAGTTCCAAGAGAATGAGTAGAATTGGGAACTTCAGTGAAGGCAGGGTTCACTCTCCCTTCTGCTTGCTTCTCTTGAGTGCTCTACTTATTCATTTGCCTTTATATATTCAGTTGATATCCATCTCAGTCCTGGTCTTGCAGTATTTGCATGTTATTACTCTGTATGACACACCAACTCACTTGTTAATCTCGCCATAGTAGCTGTTCATTGCTAATAAGTAACATGATTCCTGAATGCCCTTCCATACTTTTCAATGGAAACATCTCCTAGAGTAATCAAGCTTCTTCCCAGAGTGGCTATCTTTCAGGGAGCAGAATTCATATGGAAATGGAAATGCCAGGTGTTTTAAAAATATCAGTGGCAAAAACATACAGCTACGCCTTGTATTCAATTCAGTAAACATTTATTAAGTATCTGCTACAAGCAAGCCACTGTTGCAAGGACATGGAGATACAAAACAAAACAAAAAAACCCCAAACACTCTACTCTCAGAATTTATCTTCCATCACAGGATATAAATATGCAGTTAAATGAGGAAGTATAATGTGGTAGAAAGGGGACTAGATTTGCAGTCATAGAAGTCAAGTTCATATCTTTGTTTTGCCACTTAAAATTTACATGACCTTGGGTAATAATAATAATTTTTATATAGCACTTAAAGCTTGCAAAATATTTTAATAAATACTATCTCATTTTAGCTTCGCAACAATACTAAGAGGTATGTGTTACTATGATCCCCATTTTTTTAAGGAAACAAAGGAAGAGAAAAACTAAATCACTTGCCTAAAATCACAAGGATAGTAAGTATCTGAGGCTGGATTTAAACTCAGGTTTTCCTGATTCTAGCTCTCTGTACTATGCTGCTACCTACCTATGAACACTTCTCTTTAATGAATCTCATTTGCAGAATGACAGAGCTGGTCTAGATTAGAAGAGTCAAAGATGAGTACCAGATTAAAAAGTAATTGAGAAATGTTGAACAAAATTTTAAAAAATACAATAAAACATAGATAATATATTTTAAGGCATATATTTAAAGTATAGTGGATAGAGCACTGGATCTGGAGTCAGAAAAGTCTGAGTTCAGAACTGACCTCAGACATTTTTGTGTGACCCTGGGCAAGTCACTTCACCCTGTCTGCCTCAGTTTCCTTATATGTAAAATGAGCTGGAGAAGGAAATGCTAAATCACTCACTATTTCTGCTAAGAAAACCCCAAATGAGATCATAAAGAGTGGGGCATGGCAGAAAATGGCCAAACAAAAATGACAAATAATGTATTTTAAAACTAAGTCAATATGTAGCCTTCAGGGAACCTAACATATGAATAGTGACTCCTGTTTCTCTTTGAGCTTGATCCTACTAGTGTAGATGATCTCAGGTTCTTTTACAGGTCTGAATCTAAGATTCTATGATTCTAAATTCAAAATAAGGTGACTGGGAGAGAACATACTCACATCAGAAATCAGAAAACACTACAAATCAAGGCCTGATCTATTGCTTTGTGGATTATCTAGATTTGGGAATGTGAGGAAGAAAAGATTAATAATGCATAAAACTTAAGTGTGTTGTGCATACACTTCCCCCTTACCTCTTGCCTGCTACCTTCCACCCAGAGATGATTGCTAAACATTTGCTGGCACACTCCAGTTTGCAATCATTGAGTACTAAGATGAGATGTTTGCATATTATTCTAGAGGTAATAGGAAAAAGACCTGAAACTTTATATTAATAACTCATATTTATACTGAACTTTGAGGGTGCTTATGAACTTGGATGGGGAAAAAATTACATCTTTATTTCACTTACCTTTGGTTTCCTTTTTAATTCTGTGTGTCTTATTTGATGTACTTAAAAATAGTTTGAGAAGGAAGTCAAAGGTTTCCCCAGGCTGCCCAAGACACAAAGAAGGTTAAGAACACCTGTCTTAGGTCTTTATTAATTTAGAACTGCCAGGGACCTAAGAAGCTATTTAATTCAATCTTTTTTTTTAACATATAAGGAAACTGAAGTTCAGAGAAGTCAAGATTCTTGTTTAACTTCACATAGGAGGTATAAGTGGGATTGGAACCCAGATTCCATGAATTTAAACCTATCTTTCTTCCCCACATTGTATCACACTGTCTTTCTTCTCTTGGGTCAAATACCTCCTCACTTAGCTTTGTCCTAGGGATAGAACCTTGGCTTTATTTTTTAGACAATTCTTTGTTGCAGAGAGCCATGTCCATCAGAATTGATCATCATGTAATAATATTGTTGTTGCTGTGTATAATGATCTCTTGGTTCTGCTCACTTCACTCAGCACCAGTTCATGGAAGTCTCTCCAGGCCGCTCTGAAATAGTCCTGCTGGTCGTTTCTTACAGAGCAATAATATTCCATAACATTCATATACCATAATTTATTCAGCCACTCTCCAATTGATGGCCATCCCTTCAGTTTCCAGTTTCTAGCCACTACAAAAAGGGCTGCTTGGCTTTACTTTTTGTTGTTTATTAATCATTTTAGTCCTGTTCAACTTTTTTGTGATCCAATTTGGTGTTTTCTCAGCAAAGATACTAGAATATTTTGCCATTTTCTTCTCTGATTGATTTTACAAATGAGGAAACTGAGTCAAACCAGGGTGAAGTGGCTTGCCTAGCATCACATCGGTAGTAAGATTCATGAATATGAGTCTTCTTGCCTTTAGGTCCAGATCTATCCATTGTGTCACCTTACTGTCCTTAAGTTTTACTTACCTTTCTCTCTTTTCTGAAGATAATATACAGTTTTTCTTTCAGATTTTTAAAAGCATTTTATTATTAATACTACAGAGAAACATTAGGAAATTATAATGAAAAGGAGAAAAGTTTTAAGTTTACTGAAATCCTGAGAGTTAATTCCCATCCTTCCTATAAACAATAGGAAATTAGGCATTAATTAATTCTTTTTTTGTCCCCCAAGTCTTTCCTGATTAAACCACTTGTTCTAGCTTACCATGGATCTTTTTTTTTCTCCCCCTCCCTCATTTCTCCCCACTCTCCCTCTTCTTCTATCCTTTCCCCCGCTCTCTCTCTGTGTTTCTGTTTCTGTCTCTTTCTTTCTCTTTCTCACCTGCACCATCTGTCTGTCTGTCCTTCCCTCCCTCTACCTCTCCTTTCCTATTTTTGCCTCTCTCTCCCTCCTTCTCTCCCTCTATCTGTCTCTGTCTTTCTCTTTCTTACCCATCCTATCTGTCTGTCCTTCCCTCCCTCTAACCCTCCTTCCCTATTTTTGTCTCTCCCTCTCTGTCTCTGTCTCTCTCTGTTTCTGGGTGACATAGGTAGAGCTTGTCAAGATTATTAGGAGCCCAAGACTTTGTGGAATGTTTTTCACCCTTAACTGCATCAGGTAGGATAAAGGCAATGTGCTATATATAGTATGGAGTGCAATGCCCATGGAGTCAAAAGTCCTTAGGTTTAGCTCTTGGCTCTGCCTGTGACAATCTGGGGGGCAATGGGTCAATCGCTTAACACCTCCATTCCTCAGTGAACTGATCTGTAGCTTGATGGGTCACCTGCTAGTCTAGATGCTCCCAGAATCTCTTTCCAGTTTTGAATACCATCATTCTTTCCTGCCCTCCTGTGTCCTAATTATTTTTCTGGGCTTCAGGCCTGCCAGGAGCTCATAATAATTTTTATTATCCTTGCTGTTAATAAAAAAAACCAAGAATAAGCTCACAAAGTTCCTTATGTATGATATCTTTTTTACATATATTATCTGATACTCTCAACAATCCTCTAAGGTAGGTGCTATACTTATCCCCATTTAAAAAGATAAAGAGAAGTTAAATGAATTATCAAGGTGACATAGGATAATCATGTGTGAGGGAGGATTTCAACTCAGGTTTTCCTCCCTCCATATCCAGCATTCTTTCCCCTAATTCACATAGCTTTGCTAGTCTTAAATTTATCTAAGCTCCATCCTCATTCTTTGACTTCCTACTATGCAAGAAAACTTTCTTCTGTAATCAGGAGAATCTCTCTCTGAATTTCAGGAAGGTATATTGTAAGCCTTAAATAACATAATGGAAGTAAAGCACTTTGTAATCTTAAAATATATTGATATTTTCTTATATATTCTGATAAAATATTTTGAATCTTATAAATCCTGGTATAAAATATAAATTATTATTATTATCAGCATATAAACTCTTATATAAATATAAACTGTTATTATTGTCATTATTTACTATATAAACTCCTATATAAAATATAAATTATTATTGTTATTATCAGAACTATAAAAATCCCATATAAAATAGGAATTATTTTTATTATCAGGACTATATAAAATATAAATTATTATTGTTATTATCAGAACTGTATAAATTCCTACATAAAATATAAATTACTATTGATATTATCAGCACCATATAAATTCCTATATAAAATATAAATTGTTATTATCAGCACTATATAAACTCCTAAATACAAATTATTATTGCTATTCTCAGAACTATAGAAATTCCTATATAAAATAGAAATTATTTTTGTTTTTCTCAGCACTATATAAATATAAATTATTATTGTTATGATCAGTGCTGTATAAATTCCTATATAAAAATCATGATATAAATCCCTATGTAAAATATATATTGTTGTTATTGTTATGATCAGCCTATAGTCACCAGACCTCTAGGATGGCAATGATTTCATTCCAAGGGCGTTCTACTGAACAGCTAAGCTCAAGTAATATTTATAGAATAAGAGAGGGATGTTAGTTTTAGTTTGCTTTTTTCAGCAATACAATGATCAAAGACAATTCCGAAAGAGTCATGATGGAAAATGTTATAACATCCAGAGAAAAGACTATGGAGTTTGAATGCAGATGGAAGCATACTATTTTAACTTTTTTCTTCTTTCTCATGATTTTTCACTTTTGTTCTGATTCTTCTTTCACAACATGACAAAGGTGGAAATATACTTAACATGATTGTATGCATAACCTAAATCAGATTGCTTGCTGTCTTAGGGAGGAGGAAGAAGATAGAGGAAGGGAGAAAAATTTGAAACTCAAAATCTCATATAATGTTGAAAACTATCTTTGCATGTAAGTGGACAAAATAAAACACTATGGGGCAGGGGGAAGAAGTTATAAGCAGGGTGATTTCAGAAAAATCTTGAAAGACTTACATGAACTGATGTAAAGTGAAGTGAGCAGAACAAGGAGAACCATTTTATATCATAACAGGGATGTTGTTCAGTGAAGAATTGTGAATGACTTAGCTATTCTTAGCAATCCAATGATCCAAGACAATCCCAAAGACCTAATGATGAAGCAGCCTCTCCATCTCCAGAAAAAGTTATTGGTATTGTTTGACTATAGATTGAAACATGCTATTTAAAATAATAATAATAATAATAATAATAATAATAATAATAATAATAATGCCATATGGTGCTAAGTGTTTAACAATCAGGCTCTCCAGGCAAAAAAAAATCTATGTGACACACTTTTAAAGTTTAATTTGCCTTATTAACTTTTTCTTAATTTCTAAGCAATCAGCAGAACAATAAATCAAGTCCTGATTCGAAGCACTCACTGATTCCTGAGGTGTAAATGTTCACAATGAAAATTTAATAATTGGTAGAACTTCCTCCAGCATACCCCTGGTTTTGAGTCTCTGTTCTTAATCTACAAGTTATCTTCTTCAGCTTCCTGGATATTTCCATAATTTCATTTCTTGGGACTTCTCTCTCTCTTTCTTTAACCTGGATGTCCTCTTTGTCTGGCTTTGTTTTCATGATGCAAATTTACTACCAGGAAACCTGGACAGGCTAAACCTTTAAGGAAAAATTTTGTTTTTTTCACTCATTCCCTTAAACAGGCACTTCCCTACATCCCCTTCTCTCACTGTTCCCAGACCCATAAACCCTATGCCATCAGCCAATTAATCAACAAATTTTTATTAAGCCTTGTAATGTGCTCATTAATGTACTGGCACCAGGATGAAAAATAATAAGCAAATCTACTTGCAAGTAGTTTACATTCTCATATGGGAGATAAAAAGGGTATATATAACTATGTACAGAATAATTCAATTTACTTATTAAGTAACTACTGAGTACAAAACATTGTGCTAGATTCTTGGAATACAGAGACAAAGCAAAACAGTTCTTATTCCTAAAATGTTTCTATTTCACTGAGGGACTAGGGAAAGGAGGGTTTTAGACAAGTTAAATATTAGATAATTTGGGGATGGACAGAAAATACTAGTATTAGGGAGACTGAGGTTTCTATAGGAGTTAGATTCTAAAAAGCAGAATGTATTTTAGGCCCTTGCAAAGACATGGAGAAAGGAGATAGAATGTTTGGTGTAGGGGAAAACAGGTATACCAAAATCATTTGGAACATACTTAAGAGTGGGTGAAGATAAGAGATCAATACATCAAGCACTTATTAAACATCTAGTATGTGCCAAAAGGGAACACAATAGAATAAACCTATAATTGATCTCTGGATTATAGGGGGGACTTTAAATGCCAGATTGAGGAGTTTGTATTTATAGATATATAAATAGATGGGTCTCCCTCTGGACTAGATAACAGATTCATCCTAAAATAGCCATTTTTAATCCTACTATTCCTCACCTTGCCCCAGCATGAATCCCACCAAACTTGCTTTTGGATTTAAATGGTTCAAATTTCCATTTTGAGATCAATCACCTACAGATCCTCTTCCAGAGACCTTGCTAGCTACTAGCTAGCTGAGAAAATAGACATACTCTGAGACCAGTGAATAAATTGAACTTTTCCCCTAATCCAACAATTGGCTCTATCCCCTTCTCTGTTCTTAGACAGATGAGTCATAGCTCTTATCCCCTCCCCAAGGGAGAGATTTACTAGAAAAATACTTTGAATATACAGTAAAACAGCAATAATTTCTCCAACTCATCAGGGCAGGTTCATCATACCATAATACCCCATTAACTTAGGAGCTCCCTGAAGATAGAGAGCAGGGCTTTCATTTTGATTCTCCCTACTGTTTATCCAGATTGCTTAATAAGTTTGACTCATTGGAGAACTTTGTTCCTTTGAGCAAGACTTGAGGACCCTCTGGTCCCCAAACTGTCTCATTTGCCCTGATATTTAACTTATTGAAATGCAGGTTATAATGTTTTTTTGTGCTACACTAAATGAATAGGTAAAGATGATCACAGCCAAAGACTCACAGGATGTTTGAGCTGGAAGCTTAATTCCCAGGCATCATCTAATTCAATTCTCTTCTTTTTTTCCAGGGGGGAAACTGAGGTTTACAAAAAGAAGGTGGTTTGGCTGAGAAGACGTAGCTAATTGAGCTGTTTGGTGCAGGAGATAGAATGCTGTACCTGAAGTGAAGAAAACTAATATGGGCATTGGTAAAGGAAGGTGGACCCCCAAGAGGGCTTTGGCACCATGTCAGTACTCCATTGACCCCTTGCTATTACGATTCTGTTCATATATTCATGGGCTGGACTAGACAAACGAGAGTCATAGACTTTAATTATCAAATAGGCCATTTTAGAGATGAAAAATCTGTGGTTGAAAAAAGAAAAGTGATTTGCTTTATTAATGATAGAGTGAGGGTTATATTCTGGGTTTTCTGACTTCAAGATTCCTATACATCTGGGGAAAGAAAAGGGGTAGATGGATGTTTCAGACTTTGGGTAAACTTACCTTTAATCAATCAACCAGCCAAGCATTTTTAAGGGATTATTATATTCTAGGCATACTACTAGGCACCTTGGGTAGTTGAAATGCCTTGGAACTCATCTAGTCCAATATCCTTGGTATACAGATGAGGAAACAGAGACCTAACAGGTTAATTATTTTGCCTTAGATGACATAGGTCAGAGATTCGGAATTTAAATACAGGTAATTCAATGACAGAGATTCAGATTTCAAACCTTTGTCCTTTGAGTCCAAATCTAGAGGCTTTTCCATAAACTATTAAATCAAGCTACTTCTTCTGGACCAATTCCCTTCTTGGTGAGGATACCTGAGTTCTATTTGTCTTGAACTAATTATGGCTGTGTGCTGGCCCAGAGCCTGTGTGTGAGAGAGAGGAGAAGGAGAACAAGTTACACTGATTCTGTTTATATTGGATAAAAGCTAAGATACTTGAGAGTAATCTGTATCACAGCTCTATTTACTTTGCAAATAGAATAAAAACTGAACTGTTTGTGTTAGGAAGGTTGCGAAGCAGGGGGTGAAGAAAAGGTAGGAAAAGTAGAGAGGAGACCCAAGCCACCAAATAAATGTCTGAATATTTCCAGGAAAGATCAATTATATCTGTCCCTAGGTAGGAGATGACCTGGGAAATGCTGGCTCAAGTTGAATGTGCTTCCTCGACCAATCACCGGACCAGGTTAGGGTGAGGGGTAAATACAAAAAAAAAAAATGCCAACTCCCAAATCTGTAAAGGACACAGGATAAAACACAGACTCATTTTACTTATTTATTTTCTCTCAATTACATGTAAAAAACAATCTTCAGCATTCATTTTAAAAAATGAGTTCTACAAAGAATAGTCTACCTCTCAGATTTGTGGAGAAGGAAGGAATTTGTGGCCAAAGAAGAACTAGAATACATTATGGATACAAAGTGGATAATTTTGATTATATTAAGTTAAAAAGTTTTTGTACAAGCCAAACCAATCCAGACAAGATTAGAAAGGAAGCAGTAGACTGGGAAAAAATTATGAGAATTTTTTATTTTGTTTTATAAGAATAAATTTATATTTATTTTTATTTATAAGATTTATAATTTATAAGAATACAAGCCATTCTCCAATTGATAAATGGTCAAAGGATATAAACAGACAATTTTCAGATGAAAAAATTAACACCATTTCTAGTCATATGAAAAATGCTCCAAATCGCTATTTTCAGAGAAATATGAATTAAGACAATTCTGAGTTCCACTTCATACTTCCCAGATTGGCTAAGATGACAGGAAAAGATAATAATGAATGTTGGAGCAGATGTGGGAAAACTGGGACACTAATACATTATTGGTGGGGTTGTGAACAGATCCAACCATTCTGGAGAGAAATCTGAGACTATGCCCAAAGAACTATTATAATGTGCATTTCCTTTGACCCAGCAGTGTCTCTACTGGGCCTGTATCCTAAAGAGATGATAAACAAGGGAACAGGACCCACATGTGCAAAAAATGTTTGTAGCAGCCTTTTTTTGTAGTGTCAAGGAACTGGAAACTGAGTGGATGCCCATCAACTGAAGAACAGCTGAATAAGTTATGGTATATGAATGTCATGGAATATTCTGTTCTATCAGAAACAATCAGCAGGAAGATTTCAGAGAGGCCTGGAGAGACTTGCATGAAGAGATTCTAAGTGAAGTAAATAGAGATTGAGGGGATGCCCATCGATTGGAGAATGGATGGACAATTTGTAGTGTGATTGTGATGGAATTCTATTGTTATATAAGAAATGATGAGCTAGATATTCTCAGAAAAATCTTTAGACTTAAATGAACTATTACAAAGTGGAATGAATAGAACCAAGAGAACATTGTATACAGCAACAATAAGATTACATGCTCATCAATTTTGATGGATGTAGCTCTCTTCAACAGCAAGATGATTCAGGCCAGTTCCAATGGTCTTGTGATGGAGAGAACTATTTGCACCTAGAGAGAGAATTATGGGGATTGAGTATGGATCACAACATAGTGTTTTCAGTTTTTTTTTTGTTGTTTGCTTGCACATTGTCTTCTTTCTCATTTTTTTCTTTTCCATCTGATTCTTCTTGTGTAGCACGAAATTGTGGAAATATGTATAGATGAATTGCACATGTTTAACATGTACTGGATTACTTTCCATCTAGGGAAAGGGTTCGGGGAAAGGGAGGGAGAAAAAATTTTAGAACACAAGGTTTTTCAAGGATGAATGTTGAAAACTATCTATGTACATGTTCTGAAAATAAAAAGCTTTTAAAAAAGAAAAGTTAAAAAAAGAAAAAATATAGATTAATGGTACTAATTTTCATAAGGTAAAAAAAGAAATTGAGTTCCAAATTCTTTTTCCTTTCCCATCTCCTTTATTGAGAAAAAAAGCAATTGTAATTGTGTAATCATGTGTAATCATACAAAACATATTACCATATTACATCATCTTGTAAAAGAAAACACAGACCAAAATAAAAACCAAAAAAATAAAGAAGGTTAAAAAATATGCTTTGGTATGTATTCAGACTCCATCAGTGCTTTTTGTGATAAGTCCTTCAGAGACGTCTTGGATAATTGTATTGCTGAAAATACAGCTGATCATTTTGTTATATTACAATTACTGTGTACGACTGGTTCTATTCATATCACTTTGTATCAGTTCATTTAAGTCTTCCCAGGTTTTTCTGAGAATATCTAGCTCATCATTTCTTATATTACAATAGGATTCCATCACAATCATAAACCACTAATTGTTCAGTCATTCTCCAATTGATGAAAAAAGAAAAGAGCTGCTATAAATATTTTGGCATAGTTCCAAAGTGTTTTACATAACAGTTGAATCAGTTCACAACTCCACTAACAGTGCATTAGTGTCTCAATTTTCTCACATCTCTTCTAATATTTATCATTCTGCTTATATATTTTATTGGACAATCTAATAGGTATGAGGTAGAATCTCAGTGTTGTTTTAGTTTGCATATCTCCAATCAATAGTAACTTAGAGAATTTTTCATATGCCTATAGACAGCTATGATTACTTCATTTGAAAACTGATTGTTCATCTTTTTTATTATTTGTCAATGGATTTTATTTTTATAAGTTTAACTCATTTCTCCATATATTTGAGAGATGAGGCCTTTATCACAGAAACATGGTGCAAATTTTTTTTCACAATATGATTGCTAACTGTATTTTCTCCCATCCTATCTCCTCCCCATTTATTCTATTCTTCTTTTCTTTTCACTGTCTTTCCTCAAAAGTGTTTTGCTTCTGATTATTGCCACCCCCAATCCACCTTCCCTTCAATGAGTGCTCTTCCTTCTCTAATCCTCTCCCTCTCCTACTTTCCAGTAGGGTAAGATAGATTTCTATACTGAATTGAAAGTGTATATCCTTCCCTCTTTGAGGCAATTCCCATGAGAGTAAGGTTCAAGTGTCCCCGCCTCCATCTCTCTCCTTTTTCTCTCCCTATAATAGTTCTTTCTTTTTATGTGAGATAATTTAACCCATTCTACCTCTTCCTTTCTCTTTCTCCCAATGTATTCCATTTTCTCACCCCTTAATTTTATTTAAAAAAAATCTCATCATATTCAACTCACATCTGTGCCTTTTGTCTATATATATTCCTTCTGTCCTAATAATCAAAAAGTTCTTATGAGTTATGAGCATCATTTTCCCATGAAGGAATATAAACAGTTTATTTAACCTTATTAAGCGCCTTATGATTTTCCTTTCCTGTTAACCTTTTTATGCTTCTCTTGAATCTTATATTTGGAAGTCAGATTTTCTATTCAGCTCTGGTCTTTTTATCAGGAATGCTTGAAAGTCCTCTTTTTCATTGAATACTCATTCTTTCCCTAAAAGGATTAGACTCAGTTTTGCTGAGTAGGTGATTCTTGATTGTAATTCTAGCTCCATTCTCCTTTGGAATACCATCTTCCAAGCCCTATAATGTAGAAGCAGCTAAATTTTGTGTTTTCCTGGCTGTAGCGCCATGATACTTGATTTTTTTTTTCTGACTGCTTGAAATATTTTCTCCTCAACCTGGGAGCTCTAGAATTTGTCTATAATATTCCTGGTAGAATCTCTTTCAGGAGGTGATTGGTAAATTCTTTAGATTTCTATCTTACCCTTTGGTTCTAGAATATCAGGGCAGTGTTCCTTGATAGTTTCTTGGAATAAGATGTTTAAGCTCTTTTTTTTTTTTTAATACTGGCTTTCAGGAAATCCAATAATTTTAATATATCTCTCCTGGATCTGTTTTCCAAGTCAGTTGTTTTTCCAATAATATATTTCACAGTCATTTTTTTTATTCTTTTGGTTTTGTTTAATTGTTTCTTGATATCTCATAGAGTCATAAGCTTCTACTTGCTCAATACTAATTTTTAAGGAATTACGTTCTTCGATGTGGTTTGATACCTTCTTTTCCATTTGGCCAATTCTATTTTTTAATGAATTCTTTTCTTCAGTGAATTTTTGTATCTCTTTTTCCATTTATGCAATTTTGCTTTTCAAGACATTCTTCTCATTGAATTTTTGTATCTCTTTTTACCATTTGGCCTTTTCCATTTTTTAATGTAATATTTTCTTAAGTATTTTTTTGTGACTCCTTTACCAAGCTGTTGAATCTTTTCATTATTTTCTTGCATTGCTCTCAATTCTTTACCTCTTTTTACTTGATTTTAAGAAAATCCTTTTTGAGCTCTTCCATCAAGGCCTGATATCAATTCAATTTTTCTAAAAGTCTTTGGATATAGGAATTTTCAAAGAAATCCCTATAAACACCTTCTGATTAGTTGTTTAACTCCCTTACCATCTGTGGGCTGAGAATTCTGGAAGCAGCCATTGCAGCTGCTTATTCATTCATTCCCAAGTCCTGCTTCTGATTTTCTGGAACCAGGCATGGCCTGCACTGGACTGTGCTCCATTCTTACTCTGGTGTGCCTTAACTTTCTGCAAAAGTTTTAAGTTACTTTGGGCTAGAAAATTGCTTCACCCCATCCTTTTGTGAATTTCACTACTCCAGGATTTGTTTTAGGGCATCATTTAGTGGTCTTTGGAGAGGTTTGGGGGAGAACTCAGAAAAGTTCCAACTTTCTTATAGACTAATTTTAGAACATACTGTATAGCCCAGTGTTGAAATTGTCCAAACCACTGGTTTCAGATTTCTTTTAGTGAAAAGACCTATTTCCATTGCACTGATTGATTTCTGCTTTCTTTCTACTATTTCTCTATCTCTACTACTTTCTTATCTTCTGGTAATATCCTTTTCTAAATGAAGAATGGACTAAACCTGAAATCAGGGACTTCATCTCTGGAAGTTCTTTGAAGACACTATCCACAGTATAATGGTTTGCTCCAACTTGGGGACATCTGCTGGAAATAAATTCTATTCACTTCAATATGAATTCTTTAAGCTATTACTCTGAGTAGATCTTGAGCTTGTTACTGGGAATGCAAAGACAAAAAAAGTCCCTATTCTCAAGGAATTTACAATCTGCCCTCTCAAAAACACTTTGAGATTCCCTGCCCAGTCAGTGAGATTCATGAAAGTCTGTAGGACTTTTGTAGGACTAGAGAGAGCATTTGACTGATCAGAGAAGATGATCAGAGTGATCAGGGAAGCCTAAACCATTTTATATGGTTTCAGAGAGGGAAGCCTTTGCTTGGGATTCTGATTGCATCTCTGTGAAAGATACAGATATGCCCACTGGTACCTCCTTAAGAAGGTGTTAGACATATAGCATTGTAGGCCTAAGTATTTGTCATCTCATTGTATTTACACCTCATAGTAGATATTGAGTTTCATTGATTGTATCTGATTTATTTGGCCCTGGCTGTTGAATTGGAAGTCACTCCTTTGTACTGGGCTTATAAATGAGAGCTATTATGGTCCTGTGTGAGACATCCAGGGAGAACTGGGCATTAACCAGAAACCAGATACTTAAGAGCAGCCTGGACCACAGGGTTAGAAACTCTATGTAGCCACAAAGCTTTTCCTCTGGGGAGCCCCTAATGGCAGCTTTGGGGCAGAAGCATTTTGCAATGGTATATACTTTCACCCCATGACCCCAGTGAGAGGAAACAGCAAGAGTCAATGATGGGGTCTCTTTACCACAAGGACCCAGGAGATTCCTAGATCATGATTATCTGGATTTCAAGTTCCTGGTCACAGTCATGAAAAGGCACTGGTGTAAACTCTAAGCCCAAGAGATGGGACCTTGGAGAGTATTAGAGCTTAGGAGGTCCACGAGCCCCAGCCTTCTAGGGAAGTGACAAGAATTCCTGGCTGGGGGATCTAGCATGTAGTCCCAGATGGAGAAGAAAAGCAAGACACTGAGATAAAATGCGGTTTTAACTATACAGGGTACAAAAAAACCTATGCAAGGTATACCAAAAGTATATGTAAGTGTCATAGGCTGAATTTGAACTCAGATCCTCCTCACTCCAGGACTGCTGCTCTATTTGCTGTGCTACCTAGCTGCAGTTTTAAGCTTAAAAGGTTAAATAGTTTTAAGTTAGTAAAGCCAAGGACTATAATAAGACTTTTTGAGACATTGGATTTTGTTATCTACAACTAGTTATTATAGTATATTATAATAATTCACATTCATTGTTAGTTTTTCTGATAGTGCAAGTTTGATAGGATTGCTCCTCAATTTGCTATCCCAAATTAATTTTCCTTATTCAGTACAATATTGATGGAAAAGGGGTTTCTTTTCTTGCAATCCTAAATACAGTTTATTTTTTCAGGTGGCATCCAGGCATTTAGTGTATTATCATAAGATAATGTGGTGGGTTGCCTCCCTAGGAAGCTTACATTTATTTTCTTTCTAGTAGGAGTCCAAACCTTTAGGATAGTACTGTAAGATTAGAATTCTGTATAAGTCCCTGGAGTCAAGGTCAGACTCATTAGAAAGTTTGTTGTTGTTCAGTTTTTTCAACTTTTGACCCCATTTGGAGTTTTCTTGGCAAAGATACTGAAGCAATTTGCTATTTCCTTCTTTAGTTCATTTTATAGTTAAGGAAACTGAGGGAAACAGGGTTAAGTGACTTGCTCAGTCACACAGATAGTGTCTGGGGCCAGATTTGAACTCAGGAAAAGGAACGTTCCTAATTGTAAGTCTGGTACCTTCTCCACTGTGCTACCTAGTTACCCCATTACAAAGTTGTGTGTTTGTTTTTCCCAAGTTTATTTCCTTTCTGAAGGGAGTTATAAGCCTGGGAGTGGTATTCTAAGCCTAGGAGCCTGCAGAAATCCTTGGAGGGAGATCTTGAAAGAGTCCCTTAAATTCCCTAGAATAAGGAGAATTGCATAAGAGTTTATGGATTACTACAAATCCTTTATATTACACTGAGGTTTCTATGGGGTAAAATAAAGGATGTCCATACCTAGGCTGACTTGGAGTCAGTTTAAAACTGCTTTGCCAGGGCTGTTTGTTAAATTTTCAGGGTGAGCATTTATACCTCAGAAATTAGCTAATGCTTCAAATCAGGGCTTGATATATAATTTTTGATTGTTGTTTAGACTTAAGAAAATGATAATAATGGGCATTAAATTTAAAAGTATGTGATGGAAATTAATTTTTGGAAGATACACATTTGTTAAACATTTACCTATAATTTTCCATTTGCTTGTCTATACCTGATGTTCATTGCTGCCTTGAGTGCTTTTTAGTCCCATGAGCTGGGACCTTTTTTGTTCATGTGGGAGTGGATCTAGATAAGAACATTATTCTGAAGCTCCCAGAGGAAATTCTGAATAGGGCAAAAATAAAACTAAGAAACATGTTTTGGGAGAGGATTCCTCCATCCCTGCCTAAAGTTGGAATTTAGTTCATGTAATCCCAGTATTTGGGCTGCTAGGCCATAAGTTATAATTTAGTATTTTTTAAGCTTTCTGCCTGACTTCACTCATTTCCATACCTGATTTTCATTAGTATGGATGAGGTTCTCTTAGGCAAAGAACAAGAGACCCTGACTGTGTTGTGTTTACTTGATGTGAATGGGCTTGCCTTGAATATAACTATGTCTGCTGACCCAGTAGTGTGACACTTTATTTGCAAAAAATAAAGGAGAAGAGATAAAATCTCCAACCAGTTCTTATGTGACACCAAATAAAAGCAGATAAAATTAGGAAATGGAGGTGAAAATGATGTGCATGAGCTTCTCTGCATGCCATCAAGTCCCTCATAGGGCTTTCATAATAACTATGTTTATTTGAATCATTTGCTGATCACACTCATCAATTCTAAACTCCAGACTTCTACCAGACATATTTATGACCCTGCTAATGTGGTCAGACATGAAAATGTGTTCAGAATTAGATGAGTGAGCTATGTTTCAATGGATCCTTTGTAGGGTCCCCAATCACCTGAAGGACAATGAAAAGAAATGCCAGATGTAAAACGCTAGAGCTGTATTTTTTTTTCAGTAGAGAAATGTGCTCTAAGAGGCAGGTAACAAGGGGGAGGATTAGTCTTTCAGTGAGTGGAATGCTTTAGCTGATAATTTTGGTCCTCTAGTGGAGGAGCTGACAGAATGAATCCTGGGTACAGGGATGGGAAGTAACCTTTCTGAATAGTTGCACAATGAGGTAGAAAGACAATGGGATATGATGATGATGATGATGATAATGATGATGATGATGATGATGATTATAAAGAATCAGACAGACACAAACACAAAGAGAAGAGACACAGAGTCAGAGAGAAAGAGAGAGAGAAAGACAAAGAAAAAAGAGACAGAAGGAAAGACAGAAAGAGAGAGACAGAGACAGAGACACATAAAAAGAGTCAAGGCACAAAGAGAGACTGAGACACACAGAGACATAGAGACAAAGATAGAGATAGAGAAACAGACACACAGAGAGAGACAGGCAGCGACAGAGAGAGACAGAAGAACAGACAAAGAAAGAGAGAAAATATTCTTTTCATCAGAAATTACCTATACCATCCCTTTTACTCTTTCCATCCACCTTTGTCTGTTTCTCTCTAGCTCTGTATCCCTCTCTCTATTTATCTATATTGTACTCAAACAAGAAGTCATAGAGCATCTGGTTTTTCTTCTGACTTGATAGAAAGAAATAAAAATTTGATGAAATTCATGGATACTTGACAGATGTAAAACACTAGTCAAGTCACTTATCCCTGTTTACCTCAGCTTCCTTGTCTGTAAAATGAGGGGGACATGGAAATGGCAAATCACTGTAGTATCTTTGTCAGGAAAACCCCAAATGGGGTCATGGTATCAGACGTGACTGAAGTGGCTGAACAACAATAGCAACACAGAAGGTAAGCTCACATCCCTGTACTCTTATTACATTACAAAAAGCAGTAATTTTCCAACTGCATAGTAGTCCCCAAAATGTTAAATATAAAAGAATAATAGAAAGATTGTCTCAATCAAGGACATGCTTAAGACTCTATATGTAGACTTTATCAATATGTGAACAGAGAATTACCAGAAGAGCAGGTTGATTTTCTTTTTCTTTCTTTCTTTCTTTTTTTTTTTTTTTTTTTGCTAAGGCAATTGGGGTTAAGTGACTTGCCAGGGTCACAAAGCTAGGAAGTGTCTGAGGTTAGATTTGAACCCAGGTCCTCCTGACTTCAGGGCTGGTGCTTTATCCACTGCACCACCTAGCTGCCCCAGGGCAGGTTGATTTTCAAAGAGGCAAATGAACTAGAGACCAAATTGCTAATATTCACTGGATTATGAGAAAGTATCAAGGGAGACCCAGAAAATAATATACATTTCTGCTTCATTGACTAAATTAAAACCTTTGACTGTATGGATCATAACAAAAAAGTGACAAGTCTTCAAAGAGATAGCAATACCAGACATCGTACTGTCTTCTGAGAAACCTATAGCTGGATCAAAAAGCAGTAATCTGAACCAAACATGAAACAACTGATTGGTTTAAGATGAGGAAAGGAGTAACACAAGGCTGTACATTGTCACCTTATTTATTTAACATCTTCGGAGTACATAATACAAAATGCCAGTGTGGATAAATCAAAAGCCAGAATTGAAATTGTTGGGAAAAATACAACAATCTCAGAAATGTAGATGCTACACTCTGATGGCAGAAAGTGAAGAAGAATTAAGAAGGTTTTGGTGAGGGTGAAAAGAGGAGAGTGTAAAAGCTGACTTGAAGTTTAACACTAAAACAAAACAAAACAAAACAAAAATATTAAGATCATGGAAACTGGTATTATCACTTCCTGGCAAACAGAGGAAGAAGGAATGGAAGTATTGTCAGATTTTATATTCTTAGGGTCGAAGATTATTGCAGATGGTGACTATAGCCATGAAATTAAAAAACTCTTGCTCCTTGGAAGGAAAGCTATGGCATAAAAAGCAGAGAGACTTTACCAACAAAGACCAAGATCCATATAGCAATGTATGGTTGACAGAGTTGAGGAAAGCTCAGTGCCATAGAATTGATGCTTTTGAATTGTGGTATTGGAGAAGACTTCTGAGAGCCCCTTGGACAATAAGGAGATCAGATCAGTCAATACTTAGAGAAATTAATTCAGGCTATTCCCTGGAAGGTCAAATACTAAAGCTGAAACTTAAATACTTTGACTACATAATGAGAAGATGGCACTCATTGGAAAAGACTATGTTTGGAAAGATCAAAGGTAAAAGAAGAAGGGGATAGCAGAGGATAAGAACAGATAGTATCATGGAAGCAATGAGCATGATTTTGGGCAGATTTTGAGAGATAGTGGAGGATAGAAGGGTGTGCCATGATCCATAGAGTCATGAAGAATTGGACATGAATGAATGAATGAACAATAACAACAACAAGAAGTTTCTGCTTGGGTCATGTCTGTCTGAACTTCATAAAAATGGTGAAAAGATAACAGTGATAACAATAATCATAACAACAAAAACTTTTGTTTACATGATACTTTGAGAATTGTAAGGTGTTTTTTTGAACATGTGGATGGAATGGATCAAATACTGACCTTCAAGGAAGACAGGTTTTAATTCCATCTTAGATACTTACTAGCTGTGTGATCCTGGGCAACTCATGTAACTTCCTTAAGTTTCAGTTTCTTCCAATGTAAAACAAAGAGGGAGGCAGCTAAGTGGTGCTAGGATAGAATGTTAGGCTTGGAATCAGGAAGACTCTCCTTCATAAATTTAAATCTGGCCTCAGGCACTTAATAGCTATTGACTATGGCCAAATCACACATTACCTCAGTTTCCTCATTTGTAAAATGAGCTTGAGAAGGAAATGGCAAACCACTCCAGTATCTCTGCCAAGAAAACTTCAAAATGGAGTCACCAAGAGTCAGAGATGATTGAAATTATGAACAATCACAAAATGAGGAGATTGGACCTAATGATCTCTAAGGTCTTTTCCAACTAAATCTATGATTCTATAATCATACTGTTTACTCCTACTGAGCTTGAAGTCCACTAAACTCCCAGGCATGTATAAAACAGCTTGATTGAACTTTATTAATCTAACTAATCTTAATTAATTAATTAATTAATCTGCCTTGAAGCTTTCCTTGATGGATCTAAGTTTGAGTGGGATAAAAACTAACAAACCCTTCTTTCCTTTTGCCTCCAATCCTAGGATTGACAGTCAGTAGATCTGGGTCAGGATTCTGCTACTTATGACCTGTGTGACTTTAGGTAAATCATTTGCCTTCTTTAGAACTCAGTTTCTTTTTTTTTAAAATTTTATTTTATTTGCAAAACATATGTATGGGTAATTTTTCAACATTAACCCTTACATGGCTTTCTGTTACAAATTTTTCCCCCCAACTCCCCACCCCTCCCCTAGATGGTAAAATATCCACTACATGTTAATTATGATAAAATACTTGACAAATCGAATATATGTATACATATTTCCACACTTATTGTTGTGCAAGAAAAATCGTATCTAAACAGAAGACATATCAGATAAAGGAAACACAATGTAAGCAAACATCAATCAAAAGTATGAGAATGTTATGTTGTGGTCCACATTTCACATCCCTCTCTCTGGGTGTATATGGCTTTCTTCACTGAACAATTGGAAGTGGTTTGAAACATTTCATTGTTGAAGAGAACTATGTCCATCAGAATTGATCATCATATAGTATTGTTGTTGCCGTGCATAATGATCTCCTGGTTCTGCTCATTTCACTCAGCATCAGTTCATGCAAGTCTCTCCAGGCCTCTCTGAAATCGTCTTGCTGGTCGTTTCTTACAGAACAATAATATTCCATAATATTCATATACCATAATTTGTTCAGCCATTCTCCAATTGAAGGGCATCTATTCAGTTTCCAGTTTCTAGCCACTACAAAAAGGGCTGCCACAAACATTCTTGCACATGTGGGGCCCTTTCCTTCCTTTATGATTTCTTTGGGATATAGGCCCAATAGAAATGCTGCTGGTTCAAAGGGTATGCACAGTTTGATAACTTTTTGAGCATAATTCCAAATTGCTCTCCAGAATGGCTGTATCTGTTCACAGCTCCACCAACAATGCATCAGTGTCCCAGCCTTCCCACATCCCCTCCAACATTCACCATTAACTTTTCCTGTCATTTTAGCCAATCTGACAGGTGTGTAGTGGTACCTCAGGGTTGTCTTGATTTGCATTTCTCTGATCAATAGTGATTTGGAGCACCTTTTCATATGACTATAAATAGTTTTAATTTCATCCTCTGAAAATTGTCTGTTCATATCCTTTGACCATTTATCGATTGGAGAATGGCTTGAATTTTTATAAATATGAGACAATTCTCTATATATTTTAGAGATGAGACCTTAATCAGAACCCTTAAATGTAAAGATGATTTCCCAATTTATTGCTCCCCTCCTAATCTTGACTGCATTGGTTTTGTTTGTACAAAAACTTTTTAACTTAATATGGTCAAAGTTATCTATCTGGTTTTCAATTAGGAGATCCAGTTCTTCTTTGGACATAAATTTATTCCATCTCCATAGGTCTGAGAAGTAAACTATATTACATTCCTTTAATTTACTTATAGTATCACTCTTTATATCCAGATCATGAACCCATTTTAGATTTTATCTTGGTATATTGGTGTTAGATGTGGGTCAAGTCCTAATTTCTTCCACACTAGTTTCCAATTTTCCCAGCAGTTTTTGTCAAATAGTGAGTACTTATCCCAAAAGCTGGGGTCTTTGGGTTTATCAAAGACTAAATTGCTATAGTTATTGCCTAGTTTGTCTTGTGATTCTATCCTATTCCACTGATCGACTACTCTATTTCTTAGCCAGTACCAAATGGTTTTGACGACCGCTGCTTTGTAATATAGTTTTAGATCTGGTACAGCAAGTCCACCATCATCAGCCTTTTTTTTTCATTAATTCTCTTGAAACTCTTGATCTTTTGTTCTTCCAAATGAACTTTGCCACTATTTTTTCTAGATCTGTAAGATAATTTCTTGGGAGTTTGATTGGTATGGCACTAAATAAGTAAATTAGTTTGGGTAGTATTGTCATTTTTATTATATTCGCTCGGCCTACCCATGAGCATTTTGAGTTTTTCCAATTGACTAGGTCTGATTTTATTTGTGTGGAGAGTGTTTTGTAGTTTAGTTCACATAGTTCCTGACTTTCCCTTGGAAGATAAATTCCCAAATATTTTATACTATCAACAGTTATTTTGAATGGAATTTCTTTTTGGATCTCTTCCTGCTGAACTTTATTGGTAATATATAAAAATGCTGATGATTTATGTAGATTTATTTTGTATCCTGCAACTTGCTAAAGTTGTGAATTGTTTCTAGTAGTATTGTAGTTGAGTCTTTAGGGTTCTCTACGTATATTATCATGTCATCTGCAAAGAGTGATAGTTTGGTTTCCCCATTACCTACTCTAATTCCTTTAATCATCTCTTTTTCTTCTCTTACTGCCAAAGCTAACATTTCTAATACAATATTAAATAATAATGGTGACAGTGGGCAGCCTTGTTTCACTCCTGATCTTATTGGGAATGGTTCTAGTTTGACTCCATTACATATGATGCTTGCTGAAGGTTTTAAATAGATACTGCTAATCATTTTAAGGAAAAGCCCATTTATTCCTATACTCCCCAGTGTTTTTAATAGGAATGGGTGTTGGATTTTATCAAAGGCTTTTTCTGCATCTGTTGAGATAATCATATGGTTTTTGTTAATTTGGTTATTAATATAATTGATTATGCTGATAGTTTTCCTAATATTGAATCGGCCCTGCATTCCTGGTATAAATCCTACTTAGTCATGGTGTATTATCCTGGGGATAACTTTCTCTAATCTCGTTGCTAAAATCTTATTTAAAATTTTTGCATCAATATTCATTAGGGAAATGGGTCTATAGTTTTCTTTCCCAGTTTTCTCCCTACCTGGTTTAGCTATCAGCACCATATCTGTGTCATAGAAGAAATTTGGTAGTCCACCTCCTTTCCCTATTTTTTTTTCTGATTTTTTTTATTAAAGCTTTTTATTTGTATAACATATGTATGGGTAGTTCCCCAACATTGATCTTTACAAAGCTTTCCATTACAAATTTTACCCCCAGTCCCCTCCCCTCCCCTAGATGGCAGGAAGTCCACTACATGCTAATAATGTTGAAATGCTTGAGAAGTTATGCAAGAAAAATCCTATCTACAAGAAAAAAAAAAGAATCCGAGAAAGGCAACACAATGCAAACAAATGTCAAT
>JAJPUD010002134.1:80359-91827 GCA_023553655.1 Myrmecobius fasciatus
CCATCTGGCCCTGGAGATTTTTTCTTAGGGAGTTGATTAATAGCTTGTTCTATTTCTTTTTCCAAAATAGGGCTATTTAAATAATTTATTTCCTCTTCTGTTTACCTAGGCAATCTATATTTTTGTAGATGTTCCTCCATTTCATTTACATTATCAAATTTATTGGCATAAAGTTGGGCAAAGAAACTCCTAATTATTACTCTAATTTCCTCTTCATTTGAGGAAAGTTCTCCCTTATCATTTTTGAGACTAACAATTTGATTTTCCTCTTTCCTTTTTCTAATCAAATTAACTAAAGGCTTATCTATTTTGTTGGTTTTTTTCATAAAACCAACTCTTACTTTTATTTATTAATTTGATAGTTTTCTTATTTTCAATTTTATTAATCTCCCCTTTAATTTTCAGAATTTTCAATTTGGTATTTAATTGAGGGTTTTTAATTTGGTCTTTTTCTAGCTTTTTAAATTGTAAGCTCAGTTCATTGATTTTCTCTTTCTCTGTTTTATGCAAGTAAGCATCTAGAGATATAAAATTACCCCTTATAACTGCTTTAGCCGTGTCCCACAAATTTTGGTATGTTGTCTCATTATTGTCATTCTCCTGGATGAAATTTTCAATTGTGTCTATAATTTGCTCTTTCACCCATTCATTCTTCAGGATTAGATTATTTAATTTCCAATTAACTTGTGGTCTATTTTCTCCTGGCCTTATATTACATGTGAGTTTTATTGCATCATGATCTGAGAAGGATGCATTTACTATTTCTGCTTTTCTGCAATTGATTTTGAAGTTTTTATGCCCTAACACATGATCAATTTTTGTATAAGTTCCATGAACCCCTGAGAAAAAAGTATACTCCCTTCTATCCCCATTCAATTTCCTCCAGAGATCTATCATACCTAACTTTTCTAGCCTTTTGTTTACCTCCCTAACTTCTTTCTTATTGATTTTGTCATTTGATTTATCTAATTCTGAGAGAGCAAGGTTGAGATCCCCCCCAGTATAGTATTACTGTCTATTTCTCCTTGCATCTCTGTTAGTTTCTCCTCTAGGAATTTGGATGCTATACCACTTGGTGCATATATGTTTAGTATTGATACCACTTCATTGTCTATGGTACCCTTTAGTAAAATAGAGTTTCCTTCCTTATCTCTTTTAATTAGATCTATTTTTGTTTTTACTTGATCAGAGATAAGGATTGCTACCCCTGCCTTTCTTTGTTCACCTGAAGCATAGAAGATTCTGCTCAAGCCCTTTACCTTCACTCTGTATGTATCTCTATGTTTTAGATGTGTTTCTTGTAAACAACATATTGTAGGATTCTGGCTTTTAATCCAGTCTGCTACCCGCTTCTGTTTTATGGGAGAGTTCATCCCATTTACATTCACAGTTAAAATAACTATATCTGTATTCCCTGCCATCTTATTTACCCAAAGTTATGATTTTCTCTTCCCTTTCCCCTCTCTCCCTTCCCCCCTCCCCAATACTTTGTTTTTGATGACCACCTCCCACCAATAGACCTCCCCCCTTTAGAGTCCCTCCCTCCCCTTTATACCTTTCCCCTAATCCTTCTATTAGTTTATCCCTTTCCTTTTCTCCTTTCCCTCCCACCTTCCCACAAGGAGGGTCAGGACTTTCTTTGAAGCCAAATGTGTCTGATATACTCTCTTAGAGTCCAATCTAATGAGAGTAAGGTTTACACAATACTTATCGCCTTCCCTTCTTTCCCTCAATTAAATTAGATCTTCTATGTCTCTTTATGAGATTTTGCCTTATTTTACCTCCTTTATTTTTACTTTATTTTGCCTCCTTCCCCCCCTTTTTCTTTTTCAGTATGGTTTCCCTTCCACCTCTAATTTCTTTTCCATTATTATCAAAGAAAAATCAAATTATACCCTCATTCTTTAAGGATACCTATAGTAGAAATATAGTTCTCAAGAGTTTTCCTTTTGACCTTTTTATGCTTCTCTTGAGTTCTGTATTTGGAGGTCAAATTTTTTGTTCAGATCTGGTATTTTCATTAGAAATAGGTGAAATTCTCCTGTATCATTGAATGACCATCTTCTTCCCTGGAAGATGATGCTCATTCTAGCTGGATAACTTATTCTTGGCTGTAATCCAAGTTCTTTTGTCTTTCAGAATATCTGATTCCAGGCCCTTCAATCCTTTAATGTGGAAGCTGACAGATCTTGTGTAATTCTAATTGCAGTTCTTTGGTATTTGAACTGTTTCTTTCTAGCTGCTTGCAATATCCTTTCCTTGGTACGATAGTCCTGAAATTTGGCCACGATATTCCTTGGGGTTTTAATTTTGGGGTCTCTTTCAGGAGGTGATCGGTGAATTCTTTCAATGCCAATTTTGCCTTCTGATTCTAAAACATCAGGGCAATTCTCTTTCATGATTTCCTGGAAGATAGCATCAAGGTTCTTTTTTTCATCGTGGCTTTCAGGGAGTCCAATAATCCTTAGATTGTCTCTCCTGGATCTGTTTTCCAAGTCAGTTGTTTTTCCTAGGAGATATTTCATATTTTCTTCAATTTTTTCATTTTTTTTGTTTTTCTTTGACTGATTCTTGAAGTCTTATTGAGTCTTTACTTCTATTTGTTCAATTTTAATTTTTAAAGTATTATTTCCTTCAGTTATCTTTTTTAGCTCCTTTTGTAGCTGGCCAATTGAATTTCTTGATTCAATGCATTCTTTTTCCATTTTGAAAGTTTTGTTTTTCATTGAATTGCTGTCTTTTTCCAATTCGCCATTTTTATTTTCCAGTGAATTGGTGATTTTTTCCAATTCACCCATTTTGTTTTTCAGTGAATTTTTTTATTTTTCCAATTCACCAGTCCTATTTTCCAGTTTTTGATATTTCTGTTGCACTGATCTCAATTTATTTCCCCATTCTTCTTCTATCTCTCTTTTGAGATTCTTAATGCAATCTTCCAGGTAAGCCTTCTGGAAGGGAGACCAGCTTAAATCTGCCTTTGTGGCTTCATCTGGGATAGTTTTCAGAATCTCAGGATCTGGGGACTGTTCTATTTTTTCTCCCTAAAAGCTGTCTATGGTGAGAACTCTTTTCTGCTTCTTACTCATGCTTTTGAGTTGAGGTATCAGACACCAGCAGGGAATACTGCAGAGGTTTGTATTTGCCCTCGGGCAGTTTGCCGAGCTGACTTCTGGTCTGAGGCTGGTTGGGCTAGATCTGCACTAGGACCACGTTTTCAGCTGCTCTCAATCCACCCTTTACCAAAGGCAGATCTGCCAAAGCACCTGCCCGCAAGCAGAGCAAAGTGGCCCAGGCGTCTCCCAGGGACTTCCTGGGTGCCTAAAATCCGCCCCTCTATCGCAGCCCTGACTTCCACCCTGGCTGGTGTCTGATTGCGACCAGGGGCCGATTTCCCCTGAGGCTAACCTTCTCTGAAATTTTTTCAAAATAGATTGTTATTAGAAGTGTGTTGTAGTCCAAGTGTTTGGTGGAGCCCTCACTCCAAAACCAGTTTGGAGACTAAATTTCTCTGGGTCTGAGGGAAGGTCTCAGGAGGTCACAGAGAACGCTGTCTGCAGTTCGCCATCTTGGCTCCGCCCCTAGAACTCAGTTTCTTAATTTACAGAATGGTCAGGTTGGTTGACAATCTCTAAATTTTATGAGCCCATGATCTATATTTGTACTTCACTTTTAGCTGTTACACACAGTGATGAAGAATAGTTATCCTCCACAAAGGTTGGGACCTTTGGAATATACAAGCTAAAGAGTCACTTTTCAATTATCCACAAAAAAGAGGGAGCAGTGACATAGATCACCCCTAGGCCATTTGAATTTGACTTTGGAATAGGCTACATATTTTTCTTTTTCTCCTTTTCTTTTTCTTTTTCTTTTCTTTCCTTTTCTTTCTTCCTTTCTTTCTTTCTTTCTTTCTTTCTTTCTTTCTTTCTTTCTTTCTTTCTTTCTTTCTTTCTTTCTTTTTTTTTTGGCAGCAGACTTTCTTTCCTAATGATGGTTTGCAAAAGCTAATTTCAAAATAAATTTGCATTCTCTGAAAGCATAAAGAACTGATGGCCAGGGGAAAAGGGACTTCTCATGCATTATAGTTAGCAGCGGAAAGGAAGTACAGAATTAAAATGAATTACAGGTGATCCACATTGGATAATTGACAACTGGCTATAACTAATATTAAAGGTATTTAATAATCATCTACTATAATCTAGATATTTTTCAAAGTGCTTGGTGTACAAAATAGAAAATAACAACAATGGTTTTCCCCTGGGAACTTTTCCATCTCTTGATCTCTATATCTATCTACCTACAATGTCTATCTTTATCTCTATTTCTATTTTTGTAATTTTTTGAAGAGGGAGAGACCGAGATGATTCTTGAAGAGAACAAGGGATTCTAAGAGATAGAAGTGAGGAGGGAGTGAATACAAGTTGTGAAATACACCTGGACAAAGGCTCACAGGTGAGAAATGAGTGCTGAATTTAAGGAAGTGCATGTAGGCCAATTGGGTGGGAATATAGGATATATGGAGGGAAATAGTGTTTAACTTAGAATGGTAGGCTGGAAAGATGTAGTAGTGGTTGTGGTGAGGCTGTTGGAATAAGTTTGAGGAAAGAATGGAAAATATCAACATCTGCTATCGGGATGGTGACAGAGAATCCAGTAGGGGAAGAATAAAAGGATTGCTGCGTGAGATGAGATGGAAATGAGATGGCACATCTGTTGTGTTCCTAGTTATGTGTGATTATGTGGTTTTTTCTAATGGTGTTTGGGAGGAGAGGGGAAGGTAGAGATCGTGGGAAAGAAGGTAACCAAGGGTCAAAAAGCATCTAAGAGCCTGCTATGTACCAGGCATTGTACCAGGTTCTGAATACTCAAATAGCATAGTCCCTATCCTAGAAGGAGCTCCTTCTAATATAGGAAGAGGATACATACAAGGAAGCTGAAGAGTTGGGGTTGGGTGGAAGGGATGGGATATCTCTGGGGCAGAGTGAAGAAAGGATTCTCATCTGAATGGATCCCAGAGAGAAATAAAGGAGAAAACATGGTTGATCTTTTCCCTTAACATAGAGGAAATGACTAATAAGATGAAAGGGTCACAGGAATGGAAATATCTTTTAGATTAAAAGAACTGTGGGGAAGAAGGCATTTTTAAGCTTGAAAACCTTGGCAGAGAGTTGATTAGACCCTTGGGTAGACATGAACATTGATAGAACAACATATCTACCAGTGGGGATATGTGGAGGTAACCACACAGATCTGGAAAGAATTGAATTTGGGTTTAGGGGAGGTCTTCATTTGAATCCTGACTGACTCATTAGCTATGTGCCCTTGAGGAAGGTAGTGGGGATAAAAAAAATAAATGAAAATGAAGATAATAGTAAATATGCTACCTAAGTCTTGGGGAAAAAATCAGTTGTTAAATCTTACATTTGCAATAGGAAGTCAGATGACACAGTAGATAGAGTATTTGGAATAGAGTTCAAAATGAGAGAAACTATTTTTTATTACATTAATAGCTAATCAATAAATTAAGATTAAGTATTTTCCTCCTTTATTTCCTCATTCAGAGATCAGTCCTTGCAGGTCAGCCAGTCTGCCTTTGAAGGACATTGTTGATAAATGAGATTGCCCAAATTTCACCTCTCCTCCCCCCCACCCCCACTCCCCTGACCCCCAGGTGCATGCTCTGTGATCTTGGGCAGGACCCCATCCAACTAGAAGACTTTACAAACAGAATCTCATTTAGTTGGTGCCCTCAGGAAGTGTCTACTCCTTTCCATTCCCCCATTAGAATTTAGGGTGACCCAACTTATGAAGGAGAAAACCAATCAGACTGATCTGGGCAAAGATGGATTCCTTTGTCCATGATCAAGTCATGTTCTCAGCAGCAGAAGCTAAAGACTTTTAGACTACCCCCTCATTAATATGTTTATACTTTCATTAATTATTCCACAATCAAAGTTGATATCTGCCTGTCAGGGCATCCATTTTTCCAAAGATATTTAAGCATTTGGTGATCTACGTAGTGTTTATCTTTGGTTATGAAAGGAGACTACTGACCATCAATTTATTGATTATTTGGTAGCCTAATCAATAAGTTGATTATTAATTATCTAGAAACTGTCTCTCAGAATTTTCACTCATCTCCAAATCCAGTCATTGACATTAGCTGTGGGATCCTGTCTTTGTTTCAGTTTTCTCATCTATAAAGTGGGGATAATAATAACACCTACTTCCTCCAAGGTTGTTGTGAAGGCCAAATAAGATAACATACATAAAGGACTTTGCAAATCTTAAAGCAGTATAAAAATACTAGACTATTAATAAGTGAAATTTATTATATCAACATAAAGAAGGCTTGGTAGGAGGGCTATGACTTAGGAACACGGGGATGATGCCCCATTTCCTGATGTTGCCTCATTTATCTAAATTTTAGCTGAAAGTCTTTCCTCTCGTTGATTTTATTTTTATATGTTTTACAGTTTTTTTTCTGGGAGCACAATAGTTAGTGAAAATTTCCTGTTTGGGAGTCCCTAGTGTGCAAGTTGTGCACATCCTGCCCATGGATAAATGAGCAAAAGGCAGCTCATTTGTATGGGAAGTTTATTGGCTGGTCCCTGGGTGGTGAGGCAGAGAGAAACTGGAGAAGCTGGACGTTACTTATCAGTAGATGAGCTTTTATTGAATACATACCAAGCTGACAAATCAAGATGAAGCAGGCTTAGATTGGAAACCAAGCTTGGAAGTGCTGCTCATTAACCACTCACCCTCATTCTCTCACCTGTTATTTTTCTCCCCTCCTCTAAGTTCCTTCCCCAATTCTTTTTCCCTCCTCTTGGATTCTCCTCTATTTCATTTGCAAGCTGATTTCATGATGGAGCAGAAATGCCAATCAATCCTTCGGCCATCAGCAGGAGAGCATCGCCAGTCTGCATTAGCCAGCTGGGCTGCCTTCCAAAGCATCATCTACTACACATGAATTATTACCGAAACAGTACTGCTGTCAGCACATTCCTCTCAATACAACTTCCTATTATTATTTTTTTTGGCGGACAACTCTGAAATTTTAAACAGCTCAATCTTGCTAAACTAATGCAACAACTCAGTGCCCCTAAAACCAACTTTCTGCGAAGTCAACAAGAATCCACTCAAAGTTTCATAAGGATACAATGTGAATCAAGGAAGTATTGTAGGTTGGGAAAAGAGATAGAGAAGGAGACTAGGAGACAGTACCATTACATTTTTCTCTGTCTCTGGTTCATCCCCATTTCCCAGAATGACTCCTTTCCTCTCCTTTCCCTCCATCCTAGGGGAAAAGAAGTTACTGAGAATGTAATACTTTGGGTAAAGAAGGAACTGAGGATAAATCAGTTCCACAGCAGGCAGATTCAGTGAGTAATGGTTGGATTTCCATTTACTGAATCATCTATTTACTGACCACCCTTAATTTTAGGGCAGCTAGTTGGCAGAATAGATAGAACAATATATGTAAAACTAAATCCTTTTTATAGATGCTAATTTTTTTTAAAAAAAGAAAATCACTTTTATCAAAACAAAACAATATTGATTGACACAGTTTTGTTTACATGAATCATAGAATTTAGAATATGATTTATGTTTTTCAAATAAAAAGCTACCTTTATTCTTTTCTACCTTCCCCTAATGCCAATTGAGAAAATAAGGAAAACAAATTTCCTTTATACACATTGCCACATTGGCTATGTCCCAAAAAATGTATGTCAATCTATACCCTTTGTCAATCACTGCTCTCTGAGGGGTTGGGTAGTCTATAAGTCCTATGGAATTGTGATTGGTCATTATGGTGTTCAGAGTTCTTGAGTCTTTCATGGTTGATAGTCTTTACAATATTGTAGTTGTAGCATAAATTGTTTTCCTGGTTTTCTCACATATATATTAACTGTGTGACGCTGGGAAAATTATGTAACTTTTCTCATTCTCAGTTTTCTCATCTGGAGATAATAATATCATCAACTTCATAGAATTGTCATGAGCATCAAATGAGACAGCAGATAGATGTAAAGTACTTTGTAAACCTTAAAGTGCCATATAAATTCTTGGCTTATATCATCATCATCATCATCATCAATAATTTTAATAATACTGTGACTCATTTTTTTATTAAAGCTTTTTATTTTCAAAGCACATGCATGGATAATTTTTCAACATTGAGCCCTGCAAAACCTCATGTTCCATATTCTCTCCTCCTTCCTCCCATTCCCTCCCCTATATGGCAAGTAATCCAATATATGTTAAATATGTTAAAATATATGTTAAATCCAATATATGTATACATATTTATATAATTATCTTGCTTCACAGGACAAATCAGATCAGAAAGAAAAAAATGAGAAAAAACACAAAATGCAAGCAAACAACAACAAAAAAGTGAAAATGCAATATTATGGTCCTCACTCACTTCCCTCTCTGGGTGCAGATGGCTCTCTTCATCACAAGATCATTGGAACTGGCCTCAATCATCTCATTGTTGGAAAGTGTAATTCATTTTTTGGTTCTTTATTAGGGAACACAGTTCTAGCCTGAATACTCATACATAGACTTTAAATAGATGAAATTTTTTTTTATCATGCAATAGTAAGACAGATTGGGAGCAGCCCCTCTGATATTGGACAAGATGGAAATTCTTCACCTGGGGTTGCCTTCTTTCCCCCAAAGGATCAGAGGCTAGATTTCAGATGTGCTGTGAACTTTGGGTGGGAAAAATTTTGGTTTCTTTGCAATTGTACATATTTTATTTTATGCATTTAAGAACAGTATTTTGAGAAGAAATCTGTAGGTTTTACCAGACTGCTCAAGAGATCTAGGACACAAAAAAGGACCCTAGTGCAAGACATAAATAGCAATGGGTCAAAGTTTCAATCAAGAAGCTGATTACAGAGTATCTGAAGTAAAGCTGTCTGGGTTTAAATGGAAATTGGAGTAGTTGAAAGGTCAGTCAGAATTGGGCATAAATGAATAAATAGGGTCAAGAGCCAATCAGCCAAGGTTTGGGAGAACATAAATACTTTAGGCATGAGCAAAGAAGGAGGTCCTAGAAACTGAAAGGGCAAGATAGGTGAGCTGAATGGATTGAGTACAAACAATTAAAAAGGACTTTGATAACTAAGATAAAACTTTGCCTCAGTTTGGAGGTTTTATAAGTTGGCAAGAATCATCAACTGAGTTAGCTTGAGATTTATAAATAGAAGTTGCTGAGAGCACTTAGTTGGAGTGGGGAGCAGCAGGGTTGAGGGAAAGGTATTTGTATCAATGGTGTTTAGCCAGTGATGATTTCTGGTTGTTACTGTTAAGGACTTGAAAGTAGAGGATTTTTGGGGGGAGGAGGTTATTTTTGAACTGAGTCACTGGGACCATGAACCTCCATCATGCTTTCAAGACAACACATGCTATATAGCACAATATAGACAGGATACCAATTTAGTATTAGTAAGTTGATATTTCAGCATACAGACATATATACAGCCTAGATAGATGACAAATAGGGAATCACAGAGTCTCAGAGTTGGAAGTGACCTTAGTTGGAAGGAAACACCAGTTATACTTGAATGAGAAATATCTATATTTGTAATTTCATAACATCTTGAGAAATGATCATTTGTCTATGCTTCAAACTTTCCAATAATGAAGAAATCCTGAGAAGGCCATTCAACTTTTTGGAATGGTGTTTTAAAATTTTTGCAGTTATGTGTCCTAGTAGATAGCATGCAAGACTTAGTCAGGGAGAGTAGCATTCAAATCCAGTCACAGACACTGGCTGCTACTCTGGTCAAGTCATTTAACTTTCCTCTGCTTCGGTTTCTTCATATGTAAAATAGGGCTGATGATAGCACCTATCTCACAGAGTTGTTATAAAGATCAAAAGAGATAAAACATTCAAAGTACTCTGTCAATATTTATGAACTCTGTAAATATTAGTTATTAATTGGCAGGAAGGTCTTTAAGTCAAAATCTTTGTTTCTATCATTTTCACTAGCTACTTCCACTTACTATGCAATCTGGGATAGGAAAAACTTAAGTTTCTCTTCCATATTGCTGCTGTACTTCAGTTATGTCCAACTATTCATGACTCATTTTGGGGTTTTCTTGGCAAAGATACTAGAGTGGTTTGCCATTTTCTTCAGTTCATTTTACATATGAGGAAACTGAGGCACACAGGGTCAGATGACTTGTCCAGGGTCATACAATTAGTGAGTATCTGAGACTGGAACTTAGGTCTTTCTGACTTGAGGTCCAGCAATCCATCCACTGTGCTTTCATTACAGGTTAAGTTTTCAAATATTTGAAAACAATGGTCAAATCTCTGTCAATGCTGTGTCTTTTTCTAGGCTAAAACATCTTTCCTTTCTTTAACATCTTCTTATATGCCATTGTCTTCACTGTCCTGATCATTATGTTTTGGAAGTTCTCTGCCTTGTCAATCAAAATTCTTTCCAAAATGTGGTACTCAGATCTGAACATATTACTCTATATATGATCTTGTTACTCACTTCAACAATTAAAATAGTGTTCCATAGTTATACTCCCCCAACTCTGCAAAGAAAGGCGATAGGTCCAGTCTCAAAACTTTATTTTGGGTTAAGCTTGGTATGGTTTAATATTTTAGTTACATAATTAATAGTTACATAGTTAAATAGTTACAGAAAGCCTATGATTTGCAAAGGCATTGTACTAGGTGCTGAGAGAGGTATAAAGTGAAAAAGACAGTTCCTACTTTCAAGAAACTTACAATCTAGTAATGATGGTGGGTGCTATGACTGTTTCTAGTTTCACTTCCTTGCATTCATCAACTTAGTTTTATCCCTGGAATACAGTAGGTCATTGGGTCTACTTTGAGAAGGAAGGATGATGATGATGATGATGATGATGAAGATATCAGCAATAACAAGATGTTTTGTCCTCAATCTAACCTAGAGTGTTTTTTCTTTACTTTTTAGTGACATAGGATGCAAAAATCTAAGCTCTCTCTCACCTCCCTCCCAATAGCCAAACTGTTGTCAGGTCCTGCTGTTTTATCTTTTCAACATTTCTCTTCTATGTCCTAACTCTTCTCTGATGTTCTCATCCCTCTGATGAAGTGATCTTTTTAAAACACAGGTCTTACCATATCATTTCTATGTTCCATAAATGTCAGAGGTTCCCTATCATTCCCAGGATCCAATATAAAATCCTCTGCTTGGCATTCAAAGCCCCTCTTAGCTTTGCCCCCTCCCACCTTTTCAGTCTTCTTACACTTTACTTTCACTTACTCTGCTTCAGTGATGCTAGTATCCTTGGAATTTCTCTTACAAGACCCTCTGTCTTCTTACTCTGGGCATTTTCAGTGGCTGTCCCCCAGATCCTAGCACTTTTCTCACCTCTTCTTCTTCTTCTTCTTCTTCTTCTTCTTCTTCTTCTTCTTCTTCTTCTTCTTCTTCTTCTTCTTCTTCTTCTTCTTCTTC
>JAJPUD010002134.1:91837-108289 GCA_023553655.1 Myrmecobius fasciatus
TTCTTCTTCTTCTTCTTCTTCTTCTTCTTCTTCTTCTTCTTCTTCTTTCTTCTTCTTCTTCTTCTTCTTCTTCTTCTTCTTCTTTCTTCTTCTTCTACTTCTTCTTCTTCTTTCTTCTTCTTCTTCTTTCTTTTTCTTCTTCTTTCTTCTTCTTCTTCTTCTTCTTCTTCTTCTTTTTTTTTAACAATGTGAGGTCAGTCATTCAAGAAGCAGTCAAGAAATACCAGGAACTTGCTAAACAGTGGGAATACAAATATAAGTCGAATACAAATACAGTCACTATCCTGAAAAGGGGAACAGTGGCAAGATGCTTAGAGAAGGGTCATAGTAGAGAAATTCTGTATTCCATCCAGGAGATGAAAGAAGACATGCCTGGTTGGGGTGCCCTCTGTAAATGGAGGTCCTGGGAAGATCCCAGTCAAAGAGAGATTCTAGGAGTGAAGTGTACTTCCAGGGTATGAATTTCAGGGCTGGAGTGAGCTTCCAGGAAGAAGTTTCTGGGGCATAGTGGAGGGAGTCTGGAGTGCAACCTGAAGAGATGAAGGGAATTTAGAACACAAAATATATTTTGTGAGGATTTTCATGAGTTCCATTCAAATTACTTAGTTTTGCTATATTAAAGGTATATTGAGGGAGGAAGCTATGTTTCCAATTCCCTAATAGAGATCATCTCAGTGCCTTAGGTTGATTTTATCCAGAAAGCTTCAGAGAAAACCAAAAGTGATAGACATATCAAGCTTTGGCTGTTTGTTAAAAGAGTGTGGAAAGAACCAAAGGAAGCAAAGAAGTTGGGACTGGGTCAAGGTGAAAATGATGAAGAAGATGAGGGGCTGCTATGCCTTTAAAGGAAAATCAGAGAAAAAATGAGGTAGTGAGTATGATTATCTGTGTGTTTTTCCCTCTGGTTGATAAATATGACTGATGGATCAGGTTATCCATCTGAAAATGATCACCCTCTGTGTTTACTTAAGAAAGAGAGAGCTAGAAGAAGGAGGAAAGGAACATCATTGAGGAGCCAGTGAGAACTTTAAGATTCTAGGTAGCTGGAGCTAGAGCTGAAGAGCCACTATTTTTGACTCCTTGGAGCAGAAGAATAAGGAAATTTAAATCTGAATGCTCAAACTATCTTCCTTAAACTACTGAATTTTTTCAGACCACCTAAAGAATCAAAGGTTTGGGATTGCATGGACTTGAGAGGTGTGAATGGGACACAACCCACGCTGTGGTTTTTTAGTGCATTTAATTTTATTCCATTAATTAAAGCTTGATTACATTGAAAATCAGCAGTAAGGAGAAAGGAACAAGATTTATTTCCTCATTCTTTAGAATCATAGGGGGCAAATTTCTTTTAAAGTTACATTTTATTAACATCTTTTGTTTTTATATTGTTTAGAGTTTTGAGAATATTCCTTCCATATCACTCCCAGAGAGCTAGCTCTTATAACAAGAAAAAAAAAGAGGGGAAAAACTTCAGCAAAAACTAAATAGTTCTTAAAATAAATTCAGTATTATAGTCTGTTCCATACCCATGGTCTAGCACCTCTTCTTTTGCCTCTTGTTGAGGCAAATGGGATAAAGTGACTTGCTCAAAGTCACACTGCTAGGAAATGTTAAGTGTCTGAGTATAGATTTGAACTCAGGTCCTTCTCACTTCAGGGCCAGTGCTCTATCCATCACACCTTTTAACTGTCCTCTGGTACCTCTTCAAAGAAGAAAATGATATGAATTCTCATATCTTTTATTTGAAGCCATATTTAGGCATTAGAATTTTACAGCATTCATTTTTAATTGCTTTGTATTGTTCTTTTTATTTATACTGTTGTAGTCAGTGCTTATGTTGTTTTCCTGGTTCTGTTTTTTACTTTTTTTTTTATCAATTCATACAAATCTTCTTAGACTCCTCCATATTCTTTATATTAATTTTTTTCAATGAAGTCATGTTCCACATGTACCACAACTTGTTTCTCCATTCTTCAATTAAAAACCATCTACTTTGTTTCTAGTTTTTGTGTGTGTTAGTTTTAAAGTATTGCTATAAATATTTTGTTGTATGTTGGACCATTCTTTTTATCAGTGACTTCCTTAGGGCATATATCTGACAGTGAGATTAATGGATGAAGGATATGGGAATTTTAGAATTCTTAGTATAATCCCAGATAGCTTTCTAGAGTAGTTGGACTAATAGATAGCTCCATGAGTAATGCATTAGCATGCTTATTTCTTCCTAAGACTTCAAATATTGATTCCTTCCATTTTCAGTTGTCTTTGACAATTTGATTACTGTGAGAGAAAACTAAGTTATTTTGATTTGTGTATCTCTTATTATTAATGATTTTTTAGTATTTTTCATACAGTTGCTAATAGATTGCAATTCTTTTGAGAACTGTCTATTCATATCCTTTATTCATTTCTCCTGGAGACTAGCTTTTGTTCTTTTGTATTTGTATTAATTCCCTATACAGTTTAAATGTTATATAAATATCAGAAATAATTAATGCAGGTTTTTCCCCTCAATCAATTACTTATCTTTTTATCCTAGTTGCATTGATTTTGTTTGTGCAAGCTTTTAAAATTGCGTGTACTTGAATTTATGTATTTTATTTTATGTGATTTGATTACCATTATTTTTTATTTGGTTTAGAATTTGCCCTCTAGGTATTCCTTTGAAAGGTACCTTGTCTAGCTCTTTTTTATATTTTTTTATGTTCTGACCTTTAATATTCAGTTCATGAATTTATCTTGGTATAAGATATTGATATTTTCTAATTTCAGCCAAACTGCTCTCCACTTTTCTCAGAAATTTTTGTCAGGGATTTCTTCCCAAAGTATTTATATTAGTGAGCATTGGATTACTTAGTTTTTATTGTTTCTGATTCTTCTTTATCCAAACTATTCCACTATTTTCTTTTTTAAAAAAATTTTTTAAAGCTTTTTATTTGTAAAACACATGCATGGAAAATTTTTCAACATTGATCTTTGCAAAGCTTTCTGTTACAAAATTTCCCCCCTCCCCACACTCTCCCCTAGATGGCAGGAAGTCCAGTACATGTTAACCATGTCAAAATACTTCACAAATTGAATGTGTATACATATTTATACAGTTATCTTGTTGTATAAGAAAAATTGGATCTATAAGAAAAAAATCTGAGAAGGGAAACATAATGCAAGCAAACATTAATAGAGAGCCTGAAAATGTTATGTTGTGGTCCACATTCAGATCCCTCTCTCTGGGTGTATATGGCTTTCTTTATCACTGAACAATTCGAGCTGGTTTGAAACATCTCCTTGTTGAAGAGAACCGTACCCATCAGAACTGATGATCATATAGTCTTATTGTTGCTATGTATAATAATCTCCTCGTTTTGCTCATTTCACAGCATCAGTTCATGCAAGTCTCTCCAGGCCTCTCTGAAATCATCCTGCTGGTCGTTTCTTACAGAACAATAATATTCCATGGCATTCATATACCATAATTTATTCAACCATTCTCCATTTAATGGGCATCCATTCATTTTCCAGTTTCTAGCCACTACAAAAAGGACTGCCACAAACATTTTTGCACATGTGCATACCTTTCCTTCCTTTAAGATCTCTTTGGGATATAAGCCGAAGAGAAATACTGCTGGGTCAAAGGGTATGTACAGTTTGATAATTTTTTGAGCATAGTTCCAAATTGCTCTCCAGAATGATTGGATCCATTCACAGTTCCACCAACAATGCATTAGTGTCCCAGGTTTCCCACATCCCCTCCAACATTTGTCATTATCTTTTTCCTGTTATCTTAGCCAATCTGACAGGTATGTAGTGGAATCTCAGAGTTGTCTTAATTTGCATTTCTCTGATCAATAGTAATTTGGAGCAACTTTTTATATGATTAGAAATAGTTTTAATTGTATTATCTGAAAATTATCTGTTCATATCCTTTGGCCATTTATTGATTGGAGAGTGGCTTGAATTCTTATAAATATGAGACAATTCTCTATATATTTTAGAAATGAGGCCTTTATCAAAACCCTTAAATGTAAAGATGATTTCCCAATTTATTGCTTCCCTCCTAATCGTGTCTGCATTACTTTTGTTTGTATAAAACCTTTTTAACAATATAATCAAAATTATCTATCTGGTGTTCAATTAAGAGTTCCAGTTCTTCTTTGGACACAAATTCCTTCCTTCTTCACAGGTCTGAGAGGTAAATGATCCTATGTTCCTCTAATTTGCTTATAATATCACTCTTTATATCTAAATCATGAATACATTTAGATCTTGTCTTGGTATGTGGTGTTAGGTGTGGGTCAAGCCCAATTTCTTCCATACTAGTTTCCAAATTTCCCAGCAGTTTTTGTCAAATAGTGAGTTCTTATCCCAAAAGCTGGAGTTTTGGGGTTTATCAAACAGTAGATTGCTATAGTTATTGCCTAGTTGTCCAGTGATCTTATCCTATTCCACTGATCAACTACTCTATTTCTTAGCCAGTACCAAATGGATTTGATGACCGCTGACTTATAATATAGTTTTAGATCTGGTACAGCAAAACCACCTTCATCAGTAGGTTTTTTTTTTCATTAATTCCCTTGAAATTCTTGACCTTTTGTTCTTCCAAATGAACTTTGCCACTATTTTTTCTAGATCTGTAAAATAGTTTCTTTGGAGTTTGATTGGTATGGCACTAAATAAGTAAATTTGTTTGGGTAATATTGTCATTTTTGTTATATTTGCTCAGCCTACCCATGAGCACTTGATGTTTTTCCAACTGATTAGGTCTGATTTTATTTGTGTGGAAAGCATTATGTAGTTTAGTTCATATAGTTCCTGACTTTTCCTTGGCAGATAGATTCCCGAATATTTTATACTATTGACAGTTATTTTGAATGGAATTTCTTTTTATATCTCTTGCTGCTGAACTTTGTTGGTAATATATAAAAATGCTGATGATTTATGTGGATTTATTTTGTATCCTGCAATTTTGCTAAAGTTGTGAATTGTTTCTAGTAGTTTTTTAGTTGAGTCTCTAGGGTTCTCTAAGTATACCATCATATCATCTGCAAAAAGTGATAATTTGGTTTCCTTATTACCTACTCTAATTCCTTTAATCTCTTTTTCTTCTCTTACTGCCAAAGCTAACATTTCTAAGACAATATTGAATAATAATGGTGGCAGTGGGCAACCTTGTTTCACTCCTGATCTTATTGGGAATGGTTCTAGTTTGTTGTCATTATATATGATGCTTGCTGATGGTTTTAAATAGATGCTACTGATCATTTTAAGGAAAAGGCCATTTATTCCTATATTCTCTCATGCTTTTAATAGGAATGGGTATTGGATTTTATCAAATGCTTTTTCTGCATCTATTGAGATAATCATATGATTTTTGTTAGTTTAGTTATTAATATAATTGATTATGCTGATAGTTTCCCTAATATTGAATCAACCCTGCATCCCTGGTATAAATCCTACTTGGTCATAGTGTATTATCCTGGGAATGACTTTCTGTAATCTCATTGCTAATATCTTATTTAAGATTTTTGCATCAATATTCATTAGGGAAATTAGTCTACAATTTTCTTTATCTGTTTTCTCCCTACCTGGTTTAACTATCAGCACCATATCTATATCATAAAGGGAAGTTGGTAGTACACCTTCTTTCCCTATTTTATCAAATAGTTTATATAGTATTGGAGTTAATTGTTCTTTGAATGTTTGATAGAATTCACATGTAAATCCATCTGGCCCTGGAGATTTTTTCTTAGGGAGTTGATTAATAGCTTATTCTATTTCTTTTTCTAAAATAGGGCTATTTAAATAATTTATTTCCTCTTCTGTTAACTTGGGCAGTCTATATTTTTGTAGGTATTCCTCCATTTCATTTAGATTATCAAATTTATTGGCATAAAGTTGGGCAAAGTAACTCCTAATTATTTCTCTAATTTCCTCTTCATTGGAGGAAAGTTCTCCCTTTTCATTTTTGAGACTAACAATTTGATTTTCCTCCTTCCCTTTTCTAATCAAATTAACTAAAGGCTTATCTACTTTGTTGGCTTTTTCATAAAACCAACTCTTAGTTTTATTTATTAATTCAATAATTTTCTTATTTTCAATTTTATTAATCTCCCCTTTTATTTTCAGAATTTCCAATTTGGTATTTAATTGAGGGTTTTTAATTTGTTCTTTTCCTAGCTTTTTTAATATTAAGCCCAATTCATTGATCTTCTCTTTCTCTATTTTATGCAAGTAAGCATATAGAGATATAAAATAACCTCTTATAACCGCTTTGGCTGTATCCCACAAATTTTGGTATGTTGTCTCATTATTGTCATTCTCCTGGATGAAATTATTGATTGTGCCTATGATTTGCTCTTTTACCCATTCATTCTTTAGGATTAGATTATTTAAAATCCAATTAACTTTTGGTTTATTTTTTCCTGGCCTTATATTGTATGTGATTTTTATTGCATCATGGTCTGAAAAAAATGCATTTACTATTTCTGCCTTTCTGCATTTGTTTTTGAGTTTTTTATGCCCTAACACATGGTCAATTTTTGTATAAATTCCATGAACCGCAGAGAAAAAAGTAAACTCCCTTCTGTCTCCATTCAATTTTCTCCACAGATCTATCATACCTAACTTTTCTAACATTTTGTTTACCTCGCTAACTTCTTTGTTATTTATTTTGTGGTTTGATTTATCTAAATCTGAGAGAGCAAGGTTGAGATCTTCCACTAGTATAGTTTTGTTGTTTATTTCTTCTTGCATCTCTCTTAACTTCTCCTCTAGGAATTTGGATGCTATACCACTTGGTGCATATATGTTTAGTATTGATATTGCTTCATTATCTATGGTACTCTTTAGTAAAATATAGTTTCCTTCCATATCTCTTTTAATTAGAACTATCTGCTTTTACTTGATCTGAGATCAGGATAGCTACCCCTGCTTTTTTTTTTTTTTTTTGTTCACTTAAAGCATAATAGATTCTGTTCCAGCTCTTTACCTTCACTATGTATGTATCTCTATGTTTTAGATGTGTTTCTTGTAAACAACATATTGTTAGATTCTGGCTTTTAATCCAATCTGCTATCCACTTCCATTTTATGGGAGAGTTCATCCCATTCATATTCATAATTAAAATAACTAATTCTGTATTTCCTGCCATCTTATTTACCCAAAGTTATGTTTTTCTCTTTCCTTTCCTCTTTCTCCCTTCTCCCCTCCCCAGTATTTTACTTTTGATGACCACCTCCCTCAAACAGTCCTCCCACCTTTAGAGCCCCTTCCCCTTTTATACACCTTTCTTCTAATTCTTCTATTTTCCCTTTGATTAGTCTATCCCTTTCTTTTCCTCCTTTCCCTCCTACTTCCCTGTAAGGAGGGACAAGTTTCTCTATGAAAACAAATGTGTCTGATATACTCTTTTAGAGCCCAATTTGATGAGAGTAAGATTCACACAATGCTCATTGCCCTCCCTTCTTTTCCTCAATTATATTAGATTTACTTTGCCTCTTCATGAGATTTTACCTTATTTTTACCTCCTTTCCCTTCTTCTTTTCAGTATGATAGCCCTTCCACGTCTAGTTTCTTTTTCATTTTATCAAAGTAAAATCAAATTATATCCCCATTCTTTAAGTATACCCATAGTAGAAATACAGTTCTCAAGAGTTCTTTCCTTTTTATCTTTTTATGCATCTCTTGAGTTCTGTGTTTGGAAGTCAATTTTTTTTGTTCAGATCAGGTCTTTTCATTAGAAATAGGTGAAATTCACCTATATCATTAAATGACCATCTTCTTTCCTGGAATATAATGCTCATCCTAGCTGGATAGCTTATTCTTGTCTGTAATCCAAGTTCCTTTGCCTTTTGGCATATCTGATTCCAAGCCCTTCAATCCTTTAATGTGGAAGCTGACAGATCTTGTGTGATTCTAATTACAGTTCCTCAGTATTTAAATTGTTTTTTTCTAGCTACTTGAAATATCTTTTCCTTGGTGTGATAGTTTTGAAATTTAGCCACGATATTCCTTGGGGATTTAATTTTGGGGTCTCTTTCAGGAGATGATCGGCGAATTCTTTAGATGGTGATTTTGCCTTTGGAATCTAAAACATCAGGGTAATTTTCTTTCATGATTTCCTGGAAGATAGCGTCTAAGTTCTTTTTTTCATCATGGTTTTCAGGAAGTCCAATAATCCTTAGATTGTCTCTCCTAGATCTATTTTCCAGGTCAATTGTTTTTCCTAGGAGATATTTCACATTTTCTTCTATTTTTTCTCTTTTTTTTGTTTTTGTTTGACTGATTATTGAAATCTTATTGAGTCATTCACTTCCATTTGTTCAATTCTTATTTTTAATGTATTATTTTCTTCAATTACCTTTTTTAACTCCTTTTGTAATTGGCCAATTGAATTTTTTTAGTTCATTGCAGTCTTTTTCCATTTCACCAATTTTGTTTTTCAGTGAATTGTTGTCTTTTTCCATTTTACGAATTTTGTTTTTCACTGAGTTGGTGTCTTTTTCCATTTCACCAATTTTGTTTTTTAGTGAATTGGTGTCTTTTTCATATCTCTTTTGTAGGGCATTATATCCTTCTTGCAATGATCTCATCTCATTTCCTAGTTTTTCTTCTAACTCTCTTTTGAGATTCTTTAAGCAATCTTCCAGGAAAGCCTTGTGAAATGGGGACCAGCTCATGTCTCCATTTGTGGCTTCCTCTGGAGTTGCTTTACCTTTATGAACCTCAGGATCTGAGGTCTGCTATTCTCTCTTTCCATAAAAGCTGTCTATGTTGAGAGTTCTTTTTGTTTTTTATTCATTTTTTAAAAAAGCTTGAGGTCTGTTTAAAGCAGAGGAGCAGTAGCTGCTTTAATTTGCCCTGGGGCAGTTCGGCTGATTGACTTCCAGTGGGTTACAATCTACTTTTTATAAAAGGTAGATCTGCCAAAACACCTGCCTGCAACCTGAGCAAAGTGGCCCAAGAATCTCCCAGGGACTTCCCAGGTGCTTAGAATCTTCCATCCTCCATCCTAGCCCCCGTCTCCTGCCCTATTTTCATGCTGCCATCTGAGTTCGGCAAACTGCCTGACCCCCTGCCAGTCTGAAACAGACCTGCTCCAAAGCTCTTCCAAGGTAACTTCTTCTAGGAATGTGTTGTAGTCCAAATATTTGGAGGCGCTTTGACTCCGGAACCAGTTTAGAGATTTAGTCTGCTGTTGGTTTGAGAGAAGGTCAGAGGAGGTCACAGAGAATCGTGTCTTTACTCCACCATCTTGGCTCTCCCCCTATTTAGAAAAAAAAAATTAGCCAATACCAAACAATTTATTTGGTAATTTATAATTTATATGATAATATGAGATCTGGAAGTACTATTCCCAGAGGGAAAAATTCTGTGACATATGCCCTAAATCTGGGTGGACTAATCTTTTGCTTCAAGAAGAGGCATCATGTTGTCCAATATAGCCCATTAGCAGGTATACCTAATTACAAATTTCACTTATCAACTGTGTGACCTCCCTAAATCCTTATTTCTTCATAATATTACCTACTTTCCAGAATATTGATGAAAATCAAATGAGATTATATATATAAAGTGCTTTGTACATGTTTGTATATATGCTAACATCATCATTATCATCATCATTTATCATCCTGGATATTTCTATTTCTTTCTTTGAGGATTCTCATTTCATTTATAATATTATTTTCAAATTCTTAGTTTCTTTCAGGAATTTTATTCAAATTATGGTCAAATCATGTTCTTGTTTGAGACTTTATTTGTAAATATAGCAGAGATATTCTTTTCTTTGGATTTATGTCTTGGATGTCTCTGGATATATAATATTTCTTTATTGTGAATATCTTATATTCATGTCTTGATTGTGCCAGAGAGATGAAAAACTAAGGATTCTACTATATAATATTTAAAGGTTTCTGCCAGTTCTAAGAGTTGTGATTTTTCAATTGAGTCACAGTGAAATCCTTTTTTAAAAATTCGCCATTTGGGAAGTCACAACATTTATATTAAAAACAACTCTCATTAACTTTTACTTGAAGTCATACATTTACATTTTAATTAGGTATCTTCACTTCCTAGTATGGAGAATGATATATGTATATATAAATTTAGATAATCATATAGACACACAGACACATATAAACATGGTGAGTTTGGAGGAGGAGATTATTTGTCAGGAGATGCTTGTTTGCTTATAAGACTTCTTTTCCAATTTACCTCAATACTGCAAAAATTCATAATTTAATCATCATGAGTAGTTCATTCTATAATACAGATTGCAACTCCTCTTTGCTTTAGTAGATATTTTTTGTGAATTTATATTCCAAAAAGAAGAAAAAGAATTACTATATGATAAGAAGTTATGAACCTCTCCAAACTTACTGAAGTTGGTCTTTGGGTAAGATACCTTTAGTTCTTTACTTGGTCCATACTCTCAGCCTTTGTGTTTTGATAGGATGATCCAGAGCTTGTTATCTGCTGGCATATCTAGTCCCCAGGGTTATCACTATGCCACAATGAGTCATCTAAGTAAGATTTTGAGTAGTAGCTACATCAGCCTGAATCAAATCATTCTGTCTTCTGATTCTGGTTTCTCTGAATAGAATCATTTCCCCTTCATCTTCTGCCATGAGAACCTTTTCCTATCCCCAAGATGCCTGACCTAGTACTATTCTCTCTTCATAACATTAACACTTTCCAATGCTTACATCTACATTTTCCGTTCCATTGCTCCTGTCTCCTAGAAAGAAATTCATTTGGAAACATGTATATTTTGGGGAGGACAGTTTTTTTCCCATACAAACATTCATCTTTGGAATTTTTTTTGAGAAATTCTTATGTAAGGGAAGTTTTTAATATGCTTTTAAACTTGCTTCTGGGAGACCAGTAAAAATGGTGAGTGAGAAGTAATGCAGCCCAGTTTTCTCACACAATTACTCCAGCAAAGATAGCACCAGAGAAAGCACCAGACCAAGTAGTAATGAGGAAATCCAAGGAAAAGAAAAATGCAATGAATGCTTTTTTCTAGCTTTAGTGATGGAGATCTACAGATACTAGGGAAGGGGAGAATTATTTAGTTAAGGAGTCTGAACAAATGTCTTCCACTGAATGAATGGAAGCTGTGGCCAGTAACTGTGTATTCAGGACAGAGAGAACGAACCAAAGATGAAACTGAAGCTATTTTGCTTTAGTCCAGTACCAGGATTTCAGAACCTTCCTGTATGCTGACAAGGATTGGGGCCACTAGTTGTCTGATGGAGCTCTGATCATTGTAAGCTTGAATTTTTCAGGCTGGTATTACAGGGATAATATCACTGTTAGAGGAGGCTGCTTAATAAAGTTTGCAATTTATTAATCTAAGCTCCCCCTGAAGTCCTTATTGAAGATACAAAGCTCAATATTCAGAGAAAGTAACTTCAGATAATATAATTTAGGGCCTAAACAGTTTCCATAATATCCTATGAAAATATACAATGCCTGAGACAAAGTTGTTTTTTAAGAAATAAAACAAGAAGAAAGCAATGAACAATACAAGATGATGACAATAAAAATATTATAGATCCAGAGACACCCATGACAGAAATCCAGGGAAGAAAATATCTCTACTATATTTACAAGTAAAGTCTCAAAAAAAATTACTTGACCACAGTTTGACTAAAATTCCTGGAAGAAACTAAGCAAAAAATTTAACATAATATGCCAAATGAAATGAAAACCCTAAAAGAAAGAACTGGAAATGATATGAGAGTTCTTAAAGAAAGACTTAGAAAAAAATAAATGTATTAGCGCAGTGGGACAAAAATCTTACTCAAATAACAGGTTCCTTGAAAATTAGAATGGACCGAATAGAAATCAATAATTCCTTGAGACAAAAAGAAAAACTACAAAAATAATTAGAAAAGGATTGATATAAGAAACAAGGAGATAAAAATCTAAGAATCATCAGACTATATGAATTTTATAACAAAAAAGCCTTAAATACCAAGCCAAAAAGACTATGAATATGGGACTAATGATGAACTGAATGTGTCTCACTCCAAGTACTTCAATAAGTTTGGAGTGGTTCATAATCTCTTGGTTACAGGATAATTTTTATTTATTTATTTATTTATTTTTTTGTGTCTATAACAACTTACAATGAGTGCCTACTAAAATAAAGAGGAGTTACAATCTGTATTAGTGGATGAAATGGCCATACTGGTTCTCCGAAGATTCCACTGAGGAAAGGTAAAGTGGCAGAAATGACTGACACAGGTAAAATACATTGAAAAAAGTGTATTTAAAAATAAAATATAGGGGCAGCTAGGTGGTGCAGTAGATAGAGCACCAGCCCTGAAGTCAGGAGGACCTGAGTTCAAATGTGGTCTCAAACACTTAACATATTCTAGCTGTGTGACCTTGGGCAAGTCACTTAACCCCAATTGTCTCAGCAAAAAATAAAATAAAATATAAATAAAAAAAACACTAGTGCTAGCTATTTTGGGCAACACAAAGATGAGGCAAATACTCCTTTCCTTCATGTAGACGCTGCAACAAACACATTATTTTTTAGAAGATTTAAATTTATTTGGCTTATTCATTGACCACTTAGAGCCATTTCTTTTTTTTTTCCTGAGGCAATTGAGGTTAAGTGACTTCATCACACAGCTAGGAAGTATCACCTGTCAGAGGTCTGATTTGAACTCAGGTCCTCCTGACTTTAGGGTTGGTGCACTATCCATTGGGCCATTTAGCTGCCCCACACTTAGAGCCATTCTAATCCACACAAGAGAAAGGGATTTTTTGGCTGTGTTTACTAACTCCCATGAAAGGAAATTTCCATAATTATATTTATCTCTTTATTTTAAAATTCCTTTATTTGACTGTCAAGTCATAAACTTACAGACTCTTCAGGATATAAAGAACCTTTAAGGATGTCACAGACCTCATTGATATTTTGTTGTTATACTGATCATTTCTGCCACTCTAATATCCCTCTAAAGTGAACCTTATTGAGATAGGATCAGTATTTCCTGAATACATTTTCTTTCCCCCCACCTACTATGGGGAGGCTTTATCTAAATGGAGACAAAGCTGACCTCAGCATCAGATTGATGCAGGCTTTTCTTGAAGCTTCCTGATCATCTAAAGGGATTAAAAAAAGAAGTCCCAATTATATTAAATCTAGGCCCCTCAGATTTGGTAAATTCCTGAAGACCACATGAATTACTTTACTCTGCTCTGATGACCAGAGATATTTACATATGGAAAAAAAAATTCTCCTCTCCTCCCTGGCCTCCCCTCTCCCTCCATTCAGAGAAACTAAATACTTGTGTAGTTGCCTAAATTTGCTGTTTTAGTACAAAATAAGCCTCCTTTTGTTAAATGATCAGTGATTTGTGAGTATCTTATTTCTTTTCAATATTGAACCTAAACTGGTAGTACTAATGTTAAAATTGTGTCTCCGACAACTACCTAGTGTCAGAAAAATAATTAAACAAAAATATCTGGTGGAGTGAATGTACCTGACAATGTATACATTATTCTGTCTTAGAAGTCCCTTTCCTCTCTGCTGTGAAGAGTAAGGTATTTCATTATCTGGTTTCCAAAAGCTTTATTGGTTTTTCATTTACTCAGAGTTTGATTTCCTTTTAGTGAACTTTTAATTTACATTACTGTAGTCTTTTTTTTTCTATTTTGTTCTTTGACTTTTATTCATTTCACATTCTCTGCATCCATTCATACAAATCTTGTTATTCTGAATTGTTCATATTCCTTATACATCTGTCCATCTATCCATCCATTTATCTACCCATCTATCCATCATCCACCTATCTATCCATCATTTCTTTTTGCACAGTAAAATTCTTTAAAATTCATATACTACAGTTTTTAGTCATTTCCTAAATAGAGGTATCCACTCTCTCCCCCCAGTTATTTGTTTACCTATGTTTGTATGCATGCCTGTGCACACACATGTCTATATGTATCTATTGACATATACACATACATACATTAGACTTTTGTTTCTATCTCTGACTTCCTTGGGGTATAAGACCAGTCACTGATGGATCAAAGGTTATGAACAGTATAATTACTTTTTTTGTACCATTACAAATTGATATTCAGAACAGTTGGATCAATTTGCAGTTTTACCAACAATTTATTCATATGCCTGTTTCCCATAACCCTTTCAACCTTTTTCATATTTTGTGATCTTTGCCAGTTTTCAAGATGTAAGGTAGAACTTTAGAGTTGTTTTAATTTGCATTTCTCTTGCTATTATTGATTTGCAGTATGTTTTCATATAGCCATTTATAGTTTGCAATTTTTCTTTTGAAAACGATTCATATTCTTTGACCACTTACCTATTGGGAAATGGTTTTTGGTGTTATATATTTGTGTTAATTCCCTATAAATCTTAGATATTAGACTTTTATTGGTCCTATTTGATGCAAACTTTTTTCACTATACATTTTCTTGCTCTATTCTACCTTCATTTATTTTATTCATGCAAAAGCTTTTTAATTTTATGTAGTCAAAATTGTCTATTTTGTCTTTTATGATCTCCTCTATGCCTTGTTTGGTTAAGAAATTCAATTTAATTCTATAGCTTTCTCATTCATCCTGTCTGCAGTACCAGGTGTGTGGTAATGGTATGTGGGGGGGGGGAAGAGGGAAGTTCCCAAATTTTATCTATAAAACTAAGTATCAGGGAGTTTATGAATGTCTGAATGCAACAAAGCTCTGGGACCTGCGAAGGAAACAGACTAATTCAGTTCTCTTTAGAACCAGAACACTGGAATGACCATGTTTTGGTCCATCCAGTCTAGCATTGTGTTTTGAGTAGCAGCATGGAAGGATCAGTTATGGAGGATCACATTTGTTCTTTTTGATGTCAAACTTGCAGGGCAAAGAAATGGACCAAACATTCCTGAATATACTATCATTGGACCTTTCGATCAAGAATGGATTCAAGTGAAATCAACAAATATATTTAAAGTGCTTATTATGTGAAAATCTCTGTGGTATGCTTGGGATACAAAAGCAAAAATGAAACAGATCTTACCTTCAGGGAGTTTATATTCTTTTTTGGGGCAGGAGGTTGAGATAAAGACAATATCAGATCATATAATGACAATTTTAGAGCTTTCATAAAATGTAGAGGTCATCTGATCTAATTCAGTTGTTAGATGAAAAGAGATATCTACCTAAGTAAGCAAACACAATACATACATACTATACACACACATATGTAAGTGTATATATAGTATGTATATGTGAATATATATATATAGTGTTTATATATGTGTTTATATATATTTGTATTCATAGTGTTTATATATAGTATTTGTATATATATGTATATTGTGTCTATAATATATATTATATACACAGTCAAATGAACATAAAATAATTTGGAGAAGGGAGAAGAACAATTACATTAGACTGTAAGCTCCTTGAGGACAGGAACTGTCTTTTACTTCTTTGCATTACCAGGGCTTAGTGTAGTACCTGCCACATAGGAGGTGTTTAATAGCTTAAAAACGCTTATTGATTTCCAGATTGATTAGGAATAGAATCAGGAAAAGTCTCTCTGTTAGCAGTGACTCCTGAGCTTTAGGGAAAACTAGAAATTCTTTGAGGAAGAGGTGAGCAACTACAAGCCAGTTTAACTCAGTGTACTAGAAAAGGAATAATCAGAAATGACAGTGGATTGAGTAGGTGAGAGCCCCATTGTGTAGAGCTTTCAATGCTAAGCTGAAGAGTTTATATTTTATTCTAAAGACAATATAGAGCTATTGGAGATTTTTGAGAAGAGGGTAGCATTGATCTAAATATGGTCCCCATGGATGATATTGCCTGGAGGAATTCTATTCATCTAAGGAGTTATTTTCTGCTTTTTGGTATTATCTATCAGTTTGGTTTTCACTTTCTTCAATGAAGAAAGGTTGAGCTGCTGCCATTTCAGTTTCTCTTTGTCTCTGTCTATCTCTGTCTGTCTTTGTCTCTGTCTGTCTCTTTTACACCCTTACCCTTCTCTTTGGAGTTGTTGAACAAAACTCCTTGCTGTGAAAAGTTTCTATGAAAATGAATGGGGTGTGTGGAAATTGACAGAATCTCACTAAACATCCATGTTCACACTGGGCTTTCACCCCCCCTCCAGAAATGCTCATGCACGTGCAAACACACAAACTCCCCCACCCCACTTAGTGTGTGAAATTACTTGACAGTGTCTCTAATATTTAATAAATGATTTCTAGGCACAGTGCCGTTCTGTAGTAACAGATTATAAAGGCCTTCTTAAAAGGCATTAGGAATACATTCTTGACAGATGATGCTATAACAAGCTGCTCCTAGAGCAGATTCATTATAACACGCAGATAACATTAAAACAATGGGGTTTATTCTCATCAGATTCACATACTGCAGAGGAAAAAAGAAAGGAAAAATAACATAGGAGTGTGAAGAGTTAGT
>JAJPUD010002134.1:112957-150755 GCA_023553655.1 Myrmecobius fasciatus
CTTTAAAGTTTGTAAAATAACCACATTCTATACATATATATATATATATATATAATATGTATATGTGGTTATTTTACAAACTTTAAAGAATTTAGATAGATATTGTAGTCATATGAACATTTCATCAGTTAATAGTAAGATCTAATAAAGAAGGTTGACCATGTTAAAGGATTTCTTTTTTTTTAATTTTTGACCCCAAATTTCATGACTTTTTTTAATTAAAGCTTTTTATTTTCAAAACATATGCAAATTTTCCCTTCTTTCCACCCAATCCCTTCCCTAGATGGCAAGTAATCTAATATATGTTAAACATGTTAAAATATATATTAAATCCAAAATATGTATATATATATATACAATAATTTTGCTGCACAAGAAAAATCAGATCAAAAAGGGAAAAAACGAGAAAGAAAACAAAATGCAAGCAAACAACAACAAAAAGAATGAAAATGCTATGTTGTGATCCACACTCAATTCCCACAGTCCTCTCTCTCTCTGGGAGTAGATGGCTTTCTTCATCCATGTTACAGGGTTTCAAGGCTGGAAATCCTTTCTCCTGTCTAACTTAAATGCATCTTGCTGCAGCCAAGCCATGTTTCAGCTGAATGTGCTTTAGTGAATACAGAAAACATTTTATTCTTTTTATTCATTTAAAAAAATCCCACAACTTTATTAAATATTATGTGCAAGAAATCTTGGTTCCTAGGCAATTCTCTAAGACAATTTACATGTAGACAATTAGTTGACATAGTGGATAGAGTTCTGTGCTTGCAAAAGACCTGAGTTCAAATCTAAATCTCAGACATTTATTACTATATGACTTTGGAAAAATCACTTAACTCTGCCTCAGTTTCCTCACCTGTAAAATGAAGCTAATAAAAATAATTTTTAATATAATTTTTAAAATTTTAAATAAAATTTAAAAAAAATTAAAATAATAAAAAAATAACAAAAAAATACCTATTTCTAGGACTATTGGGAGGATTAAATGAGATAATAATAGTAAAGCACTTAGCACAATGCCTGGCTCATAGCAAGTGCTATATAATAATAACAATGATTATTATTGCTCTCATCATTATCATCATGATGTTCTACATTCATTAGGAAGTAACCCAGCAATTAAAAAACAAATATATTAGATACCACAGCAGGTGTTGGAGGAAATACAGAGATCACTTTGAATATCTGAACTTTCGAAAACTGCTAAATACAAAGATAAAGCATTTATTAAATGTTTATTATGTGCCTAGCATTATGCTAAGCTCTGGAGATGCAGATTCAAACAAGCAAAAAAGTCCCTGCTTTTAAAATAGGGAGAAGATAATCCATAAAAGAAGAATGAAAAGGAGGGGACAGGCAATGGTACCTGCTTGGTGATCAGTGAATCTTTTTGTTGTTTGGTCATTTTCAGTCGTGTCTGCCTGGACCTCAGTGGTAGGGACCAAAGGCTTACTTATCAGAAAGGGCAAAAGGAAGCTGGAGTGGAGTCTAGGATTCAGGTGACAGAGAGATAATTATAAGCCTTTCCTCCCTTTCTTTTAACTTTTATAGGACCATGAGAAAACAACCCTAACTAAGATGGAAATCCTTGGGTTTCTTTATCAGTTTTACATTCTATCTGGGTCTTCCAGTTACTACCTTCAGTAGCTGAATATAGGACACTTAGGATGCCTTTAAAGGCAATTCAGGCTCTTGTTGGGTCCAGTTCCCCTGGAATTGAAAAGTGGGAAAACAAGAATAGCAGGGAAAATTCTAAGTGGGGTCAGGATTTTTAGCAACTTACGCTGCCGTGCTTTGCCCCAGATTCTCTCTGCAGGACAATTCCCCTGTTTCCATTGGCTAGTAGCTGGGTGATGTAAACAAGTGAGTACATCTGTCTCCTGTGCCTTCACCAGTCAGTGAGTTGGATGGTGATTTTTCTCAGGGGTACCCTGCGGGGTGTGTGTGTGTGTGTGTGTGTGTGTAAGAGTCCCCAGTCACCATTGGCTCTCGGCTCAGCCTTGTTGGATGGGATGTGAGTTAAAAGGACAGCTGTGGAGCCTGAGAGCCATTTTCATGCTTATTTGGTGAGGAAGCAAAATCTCAAGCTCCTCAGCTCCAAGGCTGGACAGCCAGCAAACATCTCCCTGATTCTCCTCCCTGAATCACAGGAATATTCTTTTCTGGCCCAAAAGAAGCTCTCTCTCTCTCTTCTTCCTCCTTTTCTTATCCAAATCCTGGCTTGGCCTTTTCTCAGCTGTCTGCTGCTGTGCTGTCAGCTCCTTGTCCATTCCTGGGCTCTTTCCTGTAGACCTGACAGACCCCACCATGGAGAATTGCCTTTCTGCCTTCTTGGGCACAGTGCCTTGCATGGCACTCCTGCAGACTGGGCCAGTGACCAAAGGCTCAATCTGCTTGCAGGTGCTCAACTCCATCACAAAGACAGCAGGGTCCTTTACCATGTTATGACTCATTTCCCCTGGTGTCAGAATCACAAAATCTCAGGTTTTTATAGATGATGTGAAGCTGGAGAGGCAGTTGGTCAGTCAATCAACAGGCATTTAGTACATGCACAGTATATACCATGTACTGCTAGACTCAAAATTTCCAAAGCTCTCAGGAGGCGAGAATGATGGGTTATATCTACTTCTTCACTATATCATTCACCTTGGCTCTGTCTAAGGTGAAATTTAATAAGAATTGAGGCAGAATTGTGCAGTGGAGAGTAAGGATAAATTTGAAATTAGGGAACTGTCAATCAAAACCCATTTCTGTTGCTGCTATCTATGTGATCTTGGAGATATTATGAAGTTCTTTCGAGACTCAGTTTCCTCATCTGTAAAAATGAAGAGATAAAGTGGCTCCTAAAGTCCCTTCTACCTCTAAACCTATGATGGTATGAAATGTAAATCTGATTCCTAAATTTAAAAATATCGCCTTACAATGATGGAACAGAACAGGCATGGTTTAAGTGACAGTTCCTTTGAAAAAAGATCTGGGGATTTTAGTGAACTTTTAAGAACTTAATATTATTCAACACTATGATCTGACTGTGTCATTAACACTCTTCCTCTTCCCTACTTAATAAACTCCAGTGGCTCCCTATCACCTCTAGGATCAAATATAAAATCCTGTTTGTCATTCAAAGCCTTTCATAACCCAACTCCTTTACCTGTAACTTTCAGCTTTTCACATTCATTCTTGTGTTTTCTGTGAGTCAATAACACTGTAACCTTTGTTACTCCACCAACAAGATATTTCATCTCATGGCTCCAGGAATTTTCTCTGGCTGTCTTCCCTCCTCATCTCCACTTTACTTTAACAAAAATCCCAATTTCTCCAGGAAATTCCTAATTCTTCTTACTTTTAGTGCCTTCTCTCCATTGATTACTTTCAATTTATCCTGATTATAGCTTCTTTGTACATAGCTGTTTGAATATTATCTCCCCCATTAGATGGTGACTTCCTTGAGGGTAGGGGCTATTTTTGTATCTTCAGCATTTGGCACATTTTCTGGCACATATTGTTGTTGTTGGACTGTTTTAATCTTATCTGACTCTTCTGAGCCCAATTTGAGGTTTTCTTGGTAAAGACACTAGAGTGGTTTGCTACTTATTTCTCCAGCTCATTTCACAGATGAGGAAACTGAGGCAAGCATAGTTAAGTGACTTGCCTGAGTCACACAGCTAGTATCTGAGACTGCATTTGAACTCATCAAGATAAGTCTTCCTGTTTCCAAGCTTAATACTCTATGCACTATGCACCTAGCTGCCCTGCCTGTTACATAGTAGGCACTTGATACTTATTGACTGATTGATACGACAGTACCAAACAGCTAACGTTGAGCTGTCATATCAATGCTGCCCAGTCATATCCTGAGCAGAAGGAATCTGGACTACTCTATTCAGTTCTGGGTGACATCTTTTTTGAATAACACTGACAAATAGAGTGAATCTAGGTCATGGTAACCAGGATGAACTGGATGGCCGCTGAAATCTTGTGACCCTGAGGCTCTATGATTCCCAGAGCCTTTTGCATGCTAAAGCACCACTCTGCACTCAAAAGCTAGTTCTTTTAAAGACACAATTTTTAATGATGACTTTTGTTTTTATATCATTTCCCCACATATCTCCTTTAAGCCATTGAACCTTCCCTTATAAATGTGAAGATTAAAATTCTCCAACTAGAGCCCTGAGCCAATGGTCCATGTTCCCCCCAATGAAGAGGACCTCAGATCTTCTTCATGATTGAAATACTTTCCTTCTTCTAGAACCTTGTTTTTATAGGATTTGATACCCAAATATGCAAAAGAAGCATAGTGATATAGAATCTCATTGGTTGATAGACCTTTCTCTTAAGGCCTTGTTACATAGCAACAGGGGAGTTACAAGTTGGATGAAACACGGGGCATCTCTGCTGACAAAGTGGTCATAAGATGGCCATTTGCTCATGTTGGACAAGAGAGGTCTGGAAGCGCAAAATAAATTAGGGGACTTTCCAAAGCATCAAGGCATCCCATGCATGCTGGGTTTGGACATGGAATAAACTGGAAGGAGATATCTTTGTTAGCATTCTTGTGATTGTGCAAGTGAGTCCCACAATTTAGTAAACAAGTAGGGAACATTACATTAAAGTTTGAGGTCTACTGTAAGAACCTATCTATTTAATTATCCCTACATGATTTGTGTAAAATATCAAACTGATTAATACAAACTGGAATAGAAGAGGGGTCCAAATGAGTTATTTCTCACATAACAAAGAAGACTAAGCAAAGCCATCTGACAGCAACCACATCCAAAAGACAGCATTCTGTATCCATAGTCCTCCCAGCTGTCTATTGAGAGAAGGATGTGTTTCATCATCTGTTTCCCCAAACTGAGCTTGTTCGTTACAATCACACAGAATCGAAGTCTGGCTTTCTTTTATATCATTAGATTCATGTGGACATTGTTCTGGTTATGCTGTCCTTCCTCTGTTTCAGTACATACAACTCTTTCCATGTATCTCCGATCTCCTCAATATTTATCATGTCTTATGGCATGATAATATGTCATTATATTCATGTACCACAATTAGTTCAGTCATTCTTCGTTGATGGGCACCCACTTTATTTCTAGTTATTTGCTGCTATAAAAAGTACCAGCTGCTCATTTTTGCACATGTAAAATCTCATTTGTAGGAGGCTGGGAAAGCCGGGAGAGAGAGGGGACTCTTTTTAGACATCTTAGATATTTTCAAAATGGAAGCTGTTTCAGTCTTCACTGACTCTTGTGTAGTTTTCTGGACATTCCCAGATTTTTTGACTAGACTAGTATATATTTGAACAGACCAGGGCACCTCAAAGCCCCTTACTCAAGATAAATGTTTCTCCTTCTTTCTTCCAGTCTTTATCATAATCGCCTAGGAACAACAGATATCTGTTGGGTGGATGTTGTGTCCAGGATGTTGTATGCAGGATGCTATAAAGGCCACATTTTAGACATATTTACAACCCTCAGGGAGTTTATATTCATATTGAAGAAGTAAGATTTAAAAAACAAAACAGAACAATATAATTTGATTCCATTCAACAAGCATTTATTAAACATCTGCTGTGTTCCAGATGTTGTGTTATATACTAGAAATATAAAACAGAAGTAAACCAGTTGTTGTTCAGTTGTTTTTCAGTCATGTCCAACTCTTCATGACCCCATTTGGGATTTTCTTGGCAAAGATACTGGAGTGATTTAGGAGTTTCTTTCTCTGGCTCATTTTACAAATGGGGAAACTGAGGCAAACAAGGTTAATTGACTTGGTCAGGGTCACCTAGCTAATAAATCAGTATCTGCTATCAAAGAAGTCACAAGATTGATTTCTATGCTAGGAAAGGAAACATATCGTTCATGCTAGTGTCAGTGAGAAAATAGAATGATGCAATGTCACAGCTTGTCTAGTTCAACCCTCCCATTTTAGGGATGGGGAAACAAGGCAAAGGTGAAGAGATTTTCCCAAAGTCTCTTAGATACAAGTATCTCCCCTGTATTGCAGAGCCTTTCCCTTTCTGGGACAGACAAGGGTTTCTACAATGGTTTCTCTCCCAGATAGGGGCTGTTAAGATGTCAGATGTCAACTCACACATCTGTAAGAGGGAAGCAGCTGCTGAGATGAAGAGCTCTAACCCAGGAGAAGTCCTAGTCTCCTTTCTTTTCTTTCCTGGTTCCTTTGTGACTCTACCCAGTCCTCACAAATACAAAAAATGAGAGATTATATGAGATTTCACAGGTAGGAAAGAAGCTTGAGGTCTTGAAAGGAAAGGTACTATAGCAACCTAAGGTAGGAGTAACTTTATAATCTGACAGTGATGTTCTGGCAGGCAGATTTGGGACTTAATATTTGAAACCAAACTGGGGAAAAAAGTTTAAAATAGAAAAGAGCATTGAGACAGGATGACTTTCTGGAGCTGCATCTGGGTTCTGGGGAATTTGATCTGGCTCAGCTTTTGCACTGGGGAGAGGTTGTTTTGCTCTCGAGGAAATTTCAAGCATTTCTTGAAGGTAAAAATTTGGCTCTAGATCTAGATTATGATAATGCTAAACTACCTGGCCATGGGCAAGGATGGAAGATCAATGGGTGAGAGATCAATCTGAATAAATGATCTATTAATACATACAACACGTTCTCGGCAATTAATCTCCTGGAGGATGACAGCCCGCCAGTTAAAGTGAGTTGCTGATGGTGATTGACATAATGGGATTGTCTGCTGTTGCCAGACTGCTGAGTTGGTGATAGACGCATTTATTTTCTTGCTTGGATGGCATGGTTTCTGGGGCAGTTTGGGAATTTGGGGGTGGGAAGTGATTGCTCAGGGAACTAGGATATTAATAATAACTGACATTTTAGTAGTGCTTTAACAGTTTTAAACACCCTCACAACAATTCTAACATGGAAATCCATTGGGTATTAATATCCCCATTTTACAGATAAGGAAAGTGAACCTGAGAAGGTTTAGTCAATCCTTAAGCATTCATGAAGCACTTCTAAGTGCAAAGTACTTTGTTAAGTGTTAGAGATACAAAGAACATCACAAATATGGTCTTTGCCCTCCAGGAACACATATCCTAATGGAGCCATTAATAAGTACTGAAGGCTGGTTTGAAAGCAGATCTTTCTGATTTCACATCCAGCATTGTCTATTATATAACATATGTGGTAAAGCTCAAGGGTCTAGGGTTGGGGTTCATAACCCTTTTGGTGTCATGGACCTCTTCCCGGAATATTTTTTTTTTTAAATGATTTCATAATGGAAAGAAATGCTATATTTCAGTTAAAGAGAGAAATATAAAGATGTAATTTTTTTCCCAACCAAATTCATGGACCCGCTGAAGTCTGTCATGTATTTGGAAGGGGTGGATTTTTTTGGGGGGAGATACAGGAGACAATATTTTTTCCTCTCCCATTGTGAACCATTTTATGTTACAGGGTGGAAAGGTGGGTGAGAAAGCTTGGAAAATGTGTGTGTGTGTGTGTGTGTGTGTGTGTTTTGGGATTGTGTGTGACAAGAACCATCCCTCAGAAACCAGAAACCTTTACACATTGGAGAATTGTTGCTGTAGATGTAGAGAACTACCTACTAATAATATATCCATCTCAGACTGGGTTTTTCAGATCTACAGAGAGAAGATTCTCTTCTTTTAATTTTGAAGAGCAGATAGTGGAAGAGGATTTAGCCATAGCTCATAAATGAATGTTCTTGCCCTACTTTCTGCCCTTGGCCACTCTCTTCTGCTTCTGTTGATGGGTTGCAGTGGGTTAGAGGCTTTTCTTGGGTTTTGTATTTGAAATAAAAGCAAATGGAGAGGGGTGCAGGGTTGCAGGACTGAGACTAATTGTCCCTAACTCTAGACTAGGGAAAGGCAGGGAAGGAATTCTAGTAGTTTTCCTTATTTTGAACTTGAGGATGGGTATGGAAGGACAAAAAACTTTTGTGATATTTAGGCAACTCAGCTAATGAGAGGAGGGAAGATTATTTGTTCCACTTCACAGCCATCAATCACAACCCATTTTGGGACCTTGGAGCCTCAGTGGAATAACTAACTCCATGCACTTTTACCTGAAGCTCAACATCATGCAGGGATTGAGACTGGATTTCTGATACTTCCCAAATCTAGCTCCTTCAGTATTCATAATTGAAATAAGGAAGACATGTTAAAATATCGACTCCATCACTTCTCTATGTGATCTTGGGTCACTCAATTTCTTTCTTTGGGCTTCAGTTATACATCTATCAATTGAGGTGGTTGAATGAGATGACATCTAAGGTTCCCTCTGGCATTAAGCCTTATGATCTTATGAACCCAAATGTGTGGGGATATAGGAATTTTTCTTATAGTTCATATTTTAATTTAGTTTTATTGTAGCCCTGAAAATAATATTTTGACCAATGTTTTCCCAGCCTGCCCTGCCTAGCAGGAATAAAACAAAAGCCAAAAATCTTACCTGGCATGTAAGGACACCTTGGGATAGAGTTACTAGGTAGTCTTTTTTTTTTTTTTTTTCTTTGCTAGGGTATTGATTTGTTAGTGTCAAAATGGCTTTTATGTGTGAGTACAGCTATAGTTGGTATCTATAGAAAGTGCAAATAGAATCATAGCTATAATGGACCTTAGAAATCATCTCATTCAACTCTCTCATTTAATAGGTAAGTCTGAGGCCCAGAGTTATCTCACTTTCCATCATGTGTTAGTCTTAGGCTTTCTGATTCCACAGAGTATTTTGGGGGCCTATATGTTATATAAAATTTGCTGTTTCAGTAGTATATAGGTTCCCTAAAGCCAGCCATTATTTATCTTTTTTCCTTTGGTTTCCTAGCAGCTAGCACAATGCTAGGGACATAGTCAATAAATATTTATAAAGCATCTACTAGGTGCCAAGTACTGTGCTGAGATTACAGAATAGGTTTATATATATATACATACATATATATATATATATATATATATATATTAATGAATGCTTATTGGACTATCTGCCCTGACAATGCTTTTTCCTCTCCTGGAATAGCACAACCACAACAACAGCTTTTTCTTCATCTGAAATAGTACCTTTTAAATCAGACTAGAGGGGAAATATTAATCTACTCAGTTTTGTAATTCTACTTTGGGGCTGAACTGTTTTGATTGATGAGTGATTACAAACTAAACTAATCTCAACATCTAACTTGTCTTAGATAAAGCTTCATATCTACATAACCACTAGGACACCTTGTCAGCTGCCATGCTGCTACTGCAACATAATTCTTGTTATTCTTCCCTTTTACCTCTACCTTTTCACTGCTCTATATCTTAACCTAATCAATACTATCAATACTTCTTGAAAGGGCATGAAAGTTGATTACCTATGCCTTCATTCTGTATATTTTATCCCACACTTAGAACATAAGTTCTAAGGGAATATATATTCATTCATTGGATTGGGGTTTATGATAAAATAGATGCTCCCTCTTTTTTCTCTTCCTTGATCCTGGGTCTTTTAATTCAAAGAAATGATAAATGTGTATTTTCAAGCATTAGGCCAGTTGAGAGAGAAATTTTAAGGGTAGGTAAGAGGAAAGAGAATATTTTCAGCATCTCTCAAATCATAGCCTAGAAACAACTGAGTATTCTGCTTACACATAAAAACTGACCTTGTTCGGTCCAAAAGCAATTTGAATGCTGACACTGGCCCCTTAAGCCTGCTCAGGAAGTTAATAGAAACCTCTTAGATATAGCAAACCTGGAAGGGATAGCAGGAGGAAGAAACTTTTCAATTACCCCAGAATTCAACTCCACTTTAAGCTGAAGGCAAAGGGCTAGGGAGTGGCTCACGTCCCTTCTTATTTGTTCTAAATTTGAGTGTCCCTCCCCAGTGAGCTGCATCTGGTGCCTTTTCTCTTTGCCAATGTCAAGAGCCTGGATGTGGATTGTAGGAAGATTAGGATGCTGTCTTTTCTGCTAACACTGATTTTATGATATGCTAAACATAACATCCAATAGCTATTACTTCCACTGTCAGGAAGGCAACTCGAGCTATCTATCTTCCTCTTCAGACTATATTGCATTTCCCTCTACAAATGACACCACATTATAATATCTTTTATTATAATATTACTTATTTATTGCTGAAGGTTCCCCAGCACTAATGCTGAGGGCTCTCATCCTTTATCTGCTTTTTGGTTTGTTTGTTATAAATGTCACATTTTATTTATCAAGATGGGCTCTGGATTCCTGATCAGAATTTCCAGAGAATGACTTTGCAGCATTTCTTTTCAAGCAAGCCCTCAACTTTTATCCCAGAAGAATTCATGACATAGAATGGGAATTGACTAGGTGGACTGCTTGCTTTGCTTAACCTGGGGAGAAAGGGGATAAGCAGGAAAGGCTGGGGCTTAAAATGACAGAAGGTACCTCTGGAAGTGTTCTGGGTCATCTCCCCTTTTTCTAAGCAGGACTGCAATAGAAATCATCCCTGTTAATTCAGTTCCCGAAAGATCTCTAGAGAAAGCCAATCACATAGTCTTTTCTGGTGACTTGTTCCAGAATTTAAAACTCTTCCTGTCAAGAAGCTCTTCCTTAAATCTGACCTAAATCTCCCTTGCTTCAGTCTTAATCCATTTTCTTTGGTTTGGTCAGAAATAGGACTGAGCCTGGTGAAATTTTATTCCTGTGAGAGGGAGAGCTGGGTATTTGGAACTATTGTTGTGCCCTATTTTAAGAAAACCCAATAGTGTATAAACAAAATCAACTCAATGACACTTACATTGAGGTTTAAAAAGAGCTTTTTCTATAACAATCCTTCCAGATAGATAGTCCAAATATTATTATCTGTCTCTTGCCATTGAATGGATTTAGAAACTGAGGCAGAAAGAAACTCCTTATCTTATTTAAGCATCAATGTCAAGATCTGAACTTGTCTTTCTTAGGCTCTATGTCTTAAGAAAACTTTGGAATTGATTGTGAGACATAGGAGACACTGGCATAGGACAGACCGGCATGATATGCCCACATCAAAGAAGGCACTGTGCTCTTTGAGCAAAGCAGAATAAAAGTAGCTTAAAAGAAATGGGAGATGTGCACATTTAGAGACATTTCCATTCCAAATGTTCATGTGGACTATTTGTACCCAACCTGTTGGACACACTGTACCTTGACCCCAATGTCATGATACCATTTTGGTCCTTTGAGAAAAGAAGGACCAAAAACAAGTCCTGGACTTAATGCCCAACTGTCATCTCAAAAGTGAGATGAAAAATCACCTAATTAACTTTTCTTCTCCCTTTTGTTTCGAAGCCAGGACATAAATGTCCAGGGAAGAAAACACCAGGGCAATGAATGACTGCTTCCCCACTCTACCCCTTCCTCCTCTACCATCCCCCCCCCAAAAAAAATTATCAAGCACCTAGTTTGTTGGATGCTGAGCTTGGCACCCATGGAGATACTGGACTTTGTTCTTGTGGAGTATATGATCTGGTAGAAGGAGAAGACATAATCACAGATAGTTTTAATACACAGTATTCAAAAACAATGCATGAAGGGAGGTCTGAGAGTTTCAAAACACATCATTAATGAACTTGAAAGAAAGGCCTGGAAGGCAGACTAAATAAAAACTAAAGTCTTGGCAATCACTACTGATGGAGGGCCAATTAGAAAATGGAGATAAGACATCTTTAAAATGATGGAGCCAATTATGTGATATATAAAAGTGAGTTTTAGGTGAATGCTTGTGCTTACTTGTGAACTCTTGTGCTAATCCTTCCTAGGAAAGATTTCACTCTTTTACCCCCAAGTATAATGAAGATAGTAAGTATCAGTAGGCTCTGGGCAAATTAGTGAAGTAAGAGATTGCTTATCCTCCTTCTCCTGCTTCACTGGTCTTCTTTGTTTTGTTTTTGTGACTTCATTCCAGACATTTCCTCCACCAGGAGCCCAGGGCCCTCATTTGACACATTCATTACTAAGCCTTAACCTTAATGCTATATTTAACTTAACTTATTGTGGGTATTACTAGACTGAATTACTAGGCTGATCCCGGCTCAGTTTGAATCTCATCCAAGAGTATTTGTTTTTTTTGCTCCTGAAACAATCCTTGATCCTTGAGGAAAGAATCCATAAGTGTCATTATGATGGAACTGGGGAATTTTTGAGCAGCAGATTTCAAATTTCACCCTATTAGCAACTGTCTTCTTATAGAATTTTAGAAACATCTAATAAGTCCACTCCTACCTAAAACATGAATTGAATAAATACCTTTGATAAGTGGTCCATTTAGTTTCTGCTTGGGAAATTTCATGGGTAGAGAAATCACTGCTTCATAGAATCACAGCCTTGTCCAGTCCTAATATAGGGAGATGTATTATTATGGATTTTAGAGGTACTTTAGGACAGTAGTGGATACAATGCCAGGCTTGAAGTCATCTTACTCTTATTAGCTGTGTGATCCTGGGCAAGTCATTTAACCCTGTTTGCCTCAGTTATCTCATCTGTCAAAAGAATTGGAAAAGGAAATGGCCAAGCACTCCAGTATTTATGCCAAGAAAATCTCAAAAGGGGTCATGAAGAGTCACCTAAGACTGAACAATAATTTAAAGGTACTCTAATCCCTTTATCTATTAAGGAAAATGAAGGCCCCTATCCAAGGCCTCAAGGGTTAAATGATCTATTTAAGGTCACAAAAAGTATTAATTGACAGAGACAATCCAGGCCCTCTAGCTGTAAATCCAATTTTCTTTCCATTGTACTCTTTCCAAGTCTACCCCCCTTTCTTCATTACTCTGAACTCTTTTCATTTCATTCTCAGGTTATGGTCTAACTGTCATACTGATCTTAAATCAGTAACCCATAAAGCTTCTAACCCCTCTGGGGCCAAGCAAAGTATGTTTACTCTTCAGTAGCTGAGGAAGTGAGCTCCATATCACCGGGATTAAAGTAGGTGCTTGTATGAACAATAATATTAATAGCTAGCACTTATGCATTGCTTTAAGGATTTCTAAGTATTTTAAAATATTTTCTCATTTTGTCCTAAAAAAAATGGAGTTTGTGTTTATGTGTGTATGTAAGGGGTAATGGGAGCGAGGGTACAGGTCTTATTTTTACAGATGAAAAAACTAAGAAAGGGTAATTGATTTAGGATTATATGGAAGTCTAAAGCTGTATATGCAAGTAGTTATTGTTGTTTGTCCTTTATTCTTTTTTTTTTTTTTTCTTTTTGCTGAGGCAATTGGGGTTAAGTGACTTGCCCAGGGTCACACAGCTAGGGAATGTTAAGTGTCTGAGACCAGATTTGAACTCAGGTCCTCCTGACTTCAGGGCTGGTGCTCTATCCACTGCGCCACCTAGCTGCCCCTGTCCTTTATTCTTGAAGAGGATCATGATATTAGGAAGGTGATACCATGATGTGCAAGTGAGTTGGATTTAAGTGAGGGAGAGCTGTGCAAGGTCACCTGCCTCATTTTCTCCTCCAGAGCCATCTGGGTCCAGTGGTCAGTTATAGATCTGGACAGCTGGAGATGACCCTGGATGAAATGGGAGACTTTGAACTTTTGAAGCTTAAACTCTTCAATGGGTCTCAGTTGACTGAGGCTATACCCGTTCAGTATTTAAGACTAGGTAGCAATTGAGGCAAAAAAAATCTCCCTTTCACCTAGTCCAAAAAAAAAAATCTAAATAAATAAATGAATGAATGAATGAATCTGGGAGGGGAAGACTCTTTGGGTTTCAGGCCGTAGCAAAAATGACTGCTATTTACATTCAATTTGAGTCAATCCGGCTTGGCTTGGGATCTATTCATGGCCAATTAGAATCAGATTGGTTTTGGTTTAAATCCTGGTCCTTAAGAAAGAAATCTAGCCAGTAAATCCCAAGATATCTTGGGAAGGCTCAGAGGTGCAAAAAAGAAAAAAAAATAACTATATAGATAGAATAAATTTAGGGTTGTACAGCTAGTCTAAACCTGAGAAGTCATGAAACTTTCCAGGTGCTGCTGTATTACCTGGCTGCCTCCTACTTTGACTACCTGTCAAGGAATGATGAATAATGGATTCCTATACTGAAATGAATATTAGACTGGATGATTCTACACCTAAGGCTCTAGACTTGGGCTTCATAAACTTTTCCCGTTCTCACCCCTTTTTCACCTGAAAAATTTTTAAATGCTTTTACTTTAAAATTTTTATATTTTTACATCATTTTTTTTTACTTTTTACGTTTATATTGGCATATAAAATAAGTATAGATATCCAACATTTACTGATAATAAATAATAATTTCACGACTACCACATTCATTTATGAGATCCCATATGGGGCTAGGAATCACAGTTTAAGAAGCTGGGTATTCTTATTCCCTACCTCATAGGGAATGGGATGGGGATGGGGATGATTGAATAATCTTTCTGTCTTCTAGCATTTTACTTCCTAGGCAACATAATGTAGCACAAGATGCAAACAAGACTGTCCCCGTCCTTGAAAGTACCATTTGTACCTTAAAGCATTAGATGAATGTGAGTTTCTAATGTTATTGTTATTATCTGTTGTGATCCACTTGACATTGGCCCCCAATACAGAGCCTGGTGTGTTTTCAGCTATTTTCTGGTGGTTTGATGACAAAACTGTGAGTGGGAGAATGACATACCATGGTAGCCTTGGTGCCCACACAGCTGCCTCTGCCTTCTCCATTGCCTGTTTACCTGATCTTAAAGCAGAAAAAATTGTTCTGGGAAGTCCAAAATATGTAAGTTTTCAACTCCTCCCTTCTGCAGGGCCAGGGTGAAGTCATGGAGGGAAGTCATATTGGCTTTGTTGCCTGGCAAGGCTTGTGATTTTGTTGGAACGCCCATTCCCAGACTGTTCCTCACTCTCCATTAAATGCTTGGGCTAGTGGCCAGACCCTGTGCCCATTAGCCAGTGTTAGCTGAGAGACTATTCCGAAGAGAGAGTGCCTTTAGAGTACTTTGAGAATAATAGGGAGAAGAGGTATCAATCCACCTTTAAATCATCCTTGTAGATTTATAAGTGCTTTCCACATAAATCCAGTGAATAGTGGAGCTGATATTATTGTCCCATTTTTATAGATGAGATTCAGGTAAGATAGATGACTTGTCCAGGGCCCTTCATCAGGATTTGAGTTCATTACACCATGTTTCCTTCAGGTTTGCATAGTGGGCTCCTGAATTACCAGTAAGTGGGGCAGCATTAAACCCATGCTCCTCATGGGGATTTCACTGCTTGCTCCAAAGCTCAACCTTCAGTGAAGCTGGCTTTAGAATTAGAGGGACCTGTGTTCAAAACTGGACTCTGCTACTTAGAAAATCTGTGGGACTCTAAGCAAGTTGTTTTGCTTTTTTTTTTTTTTTTTTTTTTTTTTGTGTGTGTGTGTGTGCTTTAGTTCCATCATCTTTAAAATGAGGGAGTTAGACTTCTAAGGTCCCTTCTAGGCTATATGAGCTTATGAACCTATACTATATTTAAAAAAAGGCATAATAATGATTCATTAATTATATAAGCCCAATCACATTCAGCTTAATCATTCACCATCAGGATGAACAACCATATCCCCAGGAATTAGTTTTCCCCAAAATATTGTTTCTTTTTGTTTTAGGCTGAGCCAGCATTGCTTTCCCATCATTCCCCCTTTTACTGGACTGAATGGTTTGTCTTTGATTAGGCTGATCATTCCCCCTTTTACTGTACTGAATGGTTTGTCTTTGATTAGGCTGATCATTCCCCCTCATCCTGATATCAATAGGGTCAACCAAGTGAGAACTTAACAATACTTAGAAATTGTCTTTTGAAGCAACCTCATGTAAGAGATTTGGAAATAGAAGTCCCAGCAGAAATCATTCTGAATTCAGATCTTCTGAATGCAAAGTCCATTGATTTGTTGACTATCAGTGATAGGAGGTAGAGAAAGAAACATGACAGCCTTGTTTACTAATGTAGGGACAGAATTCTTTCTCTCACTTTTACCCTATGGAGCATATATGAATGTACATTATATTAAATTTAATTATAATCACTCACATAGCCAGGTCCTTTTGACTTTACTTCCAAAACATCTCTTCTATTTGTTGCCTTTGCTCCTCCACTTAGTTTAATTTCCAAGTTCTGTGCCTCTCTGCTTCTCACTTTGATCTTCCCACTGGTCTTTCTGTCTCCAGTCTCTCCCCTTTCCAATGCCTTCTCCCCATAGATGCTAATCTTCTTATAACACAGAAATTACCATGTTATTCTTTTGCTCTAAAGGCTTCGATAACTCCCTATCACCTATAGTAGAACATACAGACCCTTTAGTCTAGAATTTATAGTTATCCACAATCTGGCTCCATCTTGTTTTTGTAATTTAATTTCATATCATTCCCCTCATTTTCTCAGTGTTTCAGCCACATTGATTCTCATCTATCCTTTTCCGACTACTGTGTGTATGACATAGGCTGCCCTCCATGTTTAGAATGTAATTCTTCTCTGCTGCAGCCTCTTGAAATTCTAGCCCTGGCTAGAATCTCTTACAGGAATCCTTCCATGATCTCTTCTGCTGAAAACAAATTCATTTCTCTAGATAATTGTCTTTTGCTCCCATCACCTCTAACTCTATCTCATTTTGATTTATGTTCATGACATATTCCACTATGAGATTTTAAACGCCTTGGGGACAGGGCCTGTGTCATATTTTAATTTTTGTATCTCCTTGCCTGCCCAGTACTTGGTACATATTAGATTTTTAAAACACATATTTGTTGAATTAAATGTGTTTGAATGTTCACTAATGACTATTAAGAAAAGGTTAAATCATGGTCAATGTGATCTGCTTATGAAAAAAAAAAAGGAAATGTCTAATCCATTTTAGAAAGCTTTCCATCCTAAATGGTTAACATAAAAAAAAAAAAAGTTTTGGCACTTAAAGGATAAGCTTCATTCGCCTGGAAAATTCACTAATGTTGAACAAGTCATTCTCTGACAATGCTGGCTGCCAGATCAATGAGGCATATTGTATTGTATATCAATATAACTAATTTACGTTATGGGTATATTTGTTCTGTTCACAGGCACTCAGTTCCCAAAGACCCTGGAGATCATAGTCCTACAGTGGTGGCTCTGTTTCACCCAGAGCATTCAGAGAGGTAAAAGAGAGAGCCTCCCTGACCATCTTTGATCATACAGAGCACAGACATTAACCTAAGAAGAAAAAAACAGAAAAGTTCTGAAATTTAATGGGATCTGGTTGAAGTGATTAAAACAAGATTGGAAGAAAAATAAATCAGGACTTCCTGGATCAAGTTCCACATGGTGTTATAATTAGAATTATCATTCATTATTTAGATGGCAGACGATGTCCACTTGATGACCTGTTAATAATCATAGTTTTGCTGAAGAATGATGGAACATTATGTCTTTCCATTTAAGATGGAAAAATGAGAAGAGAGATTAGGAAGTATTGCATGAAGAAATCTGTGGTCATCTTCTTGGCTGGGGATTGTGTTGAGTTTTTTGTTACGGTAGAGAATATCCCCGAGGAAAGGGAAGAAAAGCATAGTACAAGGAGCTTGCCCAGTGGCATATGTTATCCAAAGGGGAGAGCTCTCCTTTCCTGGTATATTCAACAGGCAGCAAAGACTTCAGGCAATTCCTTGAAATTCAGTTTCCTGTGAACTTAGTGTCTCCATGTTTTCTGTGATCCACCTGAAATGTAGATCTGAAACAATGAACTAAGAGTGACAGAGAGAAAATATTTGGGAGGACAATAATCAGTGAAACATGATGAAAATAAAAGTTGGAAGGTTTATTGATGTAGGATTATTCCCAGTGTGGTAGAGTGGAAAGTGCTGGGCCTGAGTTCAGATTCTGCCCTTGTCTCTAAAATGAGTGATGGGTAGACTTTATGACCTTTAGTGTTCATTCTAGCTTTAGATCTCTGAGGCTAAAATTTAGCAATGAAAAGGACTTTAGAGATCACCACACCTGATCCCCTTATTTTATAGATGTAGGAACTGAGATCCTAAAATGATAAATGACTTGGGCCAAGGTCACACAGAGAGTAAATGGCAGAATCAACATTCAAATCCATGACCTCTGATTCAAAATCTGGCATTCTTGCCATCAAAACTACACAGGATCACTTCCATCCTATTCTTGGAGATGACCTTCAGAAGTATCCCACTGGTGACCTCTAGACTATCCATCCCTAGGATGCTTGGAGAAAGGGGAAACATAAAGGCAGTCTCAGACTGTCAAAACAAGTAAAGATTGAGCTTGGCAAATCCGTGCTCTTCAGGGGCAGTGATATCCTGGTTTAGTGTAATGAAAGCCCTCATGCCCAGTGTCCTTTAACAATCTGCCTTTAATGGGGTTACCATAGCAGAGGTAAAGCATTTTATATGGAACCAGGTTTACATTATCCTCCTCTTTAGAGATCTTGCTTGCAATGCTGTTCAAATCCTTTAATCCATAAATAGGATTCCAGACAGCGCTGGGCTGCCTTCCAAAACTGTAATCTTCCAGTATATGAATTATTACCAAAAGATTAGGGTGTTTCTAGTAATAACATTTCAAATAAATCAGCTTTCATGGAGGAACAACAAACTAATATTGGAAATAACAATATAAAGACATTTATATAGCCACTTGCTAGAATAACTTCCCTAACAGGAGCTTCTTTTCTCATTTACATTCATTTTTTTTTTGGAAAAGTCCTTTTGCATCTATCACCTTATAGCTGCCGATAGCCTTAAAATGACTCACAAGTTCTTGGAGTTGGAACCTTGAAAGTTTGTTCTCTAAAATCACTAATTATGTTTATACCTTGAGATGTAGAATGGACTGACTGACTATTCCAGTAGTTGCAGTATACTGACATTCTTTTCTGATTCTGAGGAATGGTTATTGTTCAGTTGGGTCCAACTCTACATAACCCCGTGGACTTTCTTCATGGGTTTTTTTTGGCAAAGATGCCAAAGTGGTTTGCCATTTCTTTCTCCTTTGTGCCCCCATTTTACAAAGAACTGAGGCAAAATAGGGGATACGTGACTTTCCCAGAGTCAAACAGCTGATAAGTACTAATTTCAGATCTGGTGCTCTATCTACTGCACCATCTAGCTTCTGAGAAATGGCACATTGCCATTAAAAGAGACAGAGAAAACTTTAAGCTGGAAAAGAATTATTTTGGTACTTTATGCCAGAGATCATAAGTGGAGTCAGAGGCAGAGAAAGGAGTGAGAGGGGAAGATACAGGATTTTTTTTTTATTATTGGATCTTTGGAAATATCAAGGTTATAGTTGGGATTCCAGGGTCAGTCCTTGGTCTACTATGACCTTCAGAAAGTCATTTCTCAAGCTTTCTGGGGTCTCAATTTTCTTTTCTTGTGTAAAGATGAACTTCCAGAGAAAGAACCAATAAGTAGAAGTATGTATAGAATGATTTTACACACACACACACACACACACACATATATACATATGTATTTACACATAAATAAATACACATATATGTGTAAATACACATACACACATGTATGTATATATTATATATGTGTACATATAATATTCATATTTGTGTGTAATGGTAACAATCTGGGGGAGGGAAGAAAAAAAGTTATATATCTTTAACATATATTTAAAAACAATAGACAGTTATAGATAATAGATTTGCATTTTCACATGGATTTTCTCTCTCTTTTTCTATTCTACTGTGTTATAGAAATGCTTGTTTTACTTCTTAAGTTCAGAATAAAATAAAATTTAAAAAAGGATAAAATTTTTATAAGTCTCTTCCAAGGCTGTCCAGGTAAGATGGCAGTAAACCTGATAAAGTTCAATTTAAAAGTATAGCCACAATTTAGAGAAAACAGTGTTCTATCCACTTCTCTACCTAAATGATAGTATAAAACAGGTAGGTGGTGCAGTGAGTTGATAGAACCTTGGGTCTATCAACTCACTGCAGCACCTGGGTCTGAAATCAGGAAGATTCATCTTCCTCAGTTCAAATTGAGCTTCATGCACTTATTAGCTGTATTTCCCTATTCAAATTATTTAACCTGATTTACCTCAGTTTCCTCATCTGTAAAAATGAATTGGAAAAGGAAATGACAAACTAGTGCAGGATGTCTGCCAAGAAAACCTCAAAATGTGGTCGCAAAGAGTTGGATGTGACTAAAATGACTGAACACTAGCATGATGCAAAATAACTTTGAGAGTGAAAAAAACTAATTCAAGTACTACCTTTTCTATTTCCCAATTCTTTTTAATTTGAGTGCCTTCCCCAGATTCTCTCCAATTTATCCTATTCATATCTTATTTGTATGTAGTTATTTTCTCCATTTTCTATTAGTTTCTCCATTAGACTGTGAGTTCCTTGAGAGCAAAGACTGATTAATTTTGTTGCAGTTGTTTATTTTTTTCTTTGTACCTCTAGTGCTAAGCCCAGTGTGTGATACACAGTAGGAGCTTACTAAACACTTGTTGACTTGATTTGACTTGTCTTAACTTAAAACTTTGAAGGCATTAAGACTCAGGAAAGATTTCTGTTAGGGTAGCACCTGAAATCTGTTTTAAAGGAAGTTACTGATACTCCAAAGGTGGAGGAAGGCCGTTCTTGAAATGGGGTGGGGAGGTATTGTCACAGAGACAGGGGATGGAATGTTCTGTACAGGGCAACAACTAGCTGACCAGTCTCACTGGCATGGCACATGGCTGAATGGGAGCCTAGGGCCTTGTTTTAATTCCTGATTGGTTTTCAGGGAACAATGTCTTTTTACACTTCCTTCCTTACCTTATCTTCATCTACCTACTCATCTGGTTCCATCACCATATAGTGGCTAAGGTTCCCAGTACCAGAGAGAGTTAGAACTCACTAAATAAATATGTATGCATGCAAATACTTGTAAAAGCTAGCAGTACCCAGTCAAAGAAACCATGAAATAAGTCCTTTTATAGTAGAGTAAGTTCCCCTCCCCTCTCCCTACTCCCTCCAGTCCCTAATTGATCCGTCTTGTAAATTCTTCACATGTTGGATTGCCTTAAAGCAGAGCAGACCTATTTGGAAGATTTCAAAAGTAGGATGTCATATTTCTAGATTGCCCTACCAGCATGCCAGAATCAAAAATCTTGGAGGATGAATGAGAGAATCCACATGCAGCTCTCCAATCTACTCGGATTCTCTAAATTTGAGGCAGCATTAGGATGCTGTTAGTGGGGTGGGCAAGGGGGCTGGGGAGAAAAATGTTTGTGAAACTGGTCCTTAGATTAAAGAAGCTTTGAAAAGGAAAGCATTAGCACTCTGATTAATAAGAGCCCTGCACTTTACATTTTGGACTTTTAACAGAAAAGAGGAAACACACTACTGTGTTTTTTTGGGGAAAATCATGTCATTTTTCTCTTTCCAAGGCTCTGCATAGCAACACCAAAAGGCAATGATAAATGGGAGGCACTATAAAGAGAGGGCTGGCAGGGACACATAGGCTCCAAGTGCTGTTTCTGTCAGGGTGTCTCAAAGGGGAATATTGTACTATTTCTTCCTCTGTTTTCTCTCTCTAAACAAATGTTGTTTTTTATTGAAATGGTGAAGGTCTGATTTAATTACGGGGGGTGTGAAAAGGAGAAAAAGAGAAAGGGGTAAGGAAGGAACAGAAGAAAAAGAGAGAGAGAAAGGGAGGAGAGAGGCAGAGAAAGACAAACAGAGATAGAGAGATAGGGTGAAAAAGAGAAAAAGAAGGAAGAAAAAAGGCAGAAAGGGAGGAAGGAAAGGAGGAGAGAGGCATAGAAAGAGAAACAGAGAGACAGAGAGAAAGAGAAAAAGAAGGAAGAAAAAAAGCAGAAAGGGAGGGAAGGAGGGAGAAAGAGAAACAGAGAGAGACAGCAAGAAAGAGTAAAAGAAGAAAGGAAAAAGCAGAAAGAAAGGAAGAGAGAAAGAGAGAGATAAAAAACAAAGGCAGAGAGAGAAAGAGGAAAAAGAAGGAAGAAAAAGGCAGAAAGGGAAGAAAGGGAGGAGAGAGGCAGAGAATGAGAAACAGAGAGAGGGAGAAAGAAAAAGAAGGGAAAAAAGTCAGAAATGGAGAAAGGGAGACAGGGAGAAAGAGAGACAGAAAGACAGAAAAACAGAAATTTTCTCTTGCTCTTGCAAGAGAAAAAAGAAGGAAGAAAAACGCAGAAAGGGAGGAAGACAAGGAGAAAGACAGAAAAGCAGAGAAAGAAAAAGGCAGAAAGGGAAGAAGGAAGGGAGGATAGAGACAGAGAAAGAGAAAGAGGGACAGAGAGAAGTAAAAAAAGAGAAAAAGTCAGAAAGGGAGGGAAGGAGGGAGAAAGAAACAGAGCAAGAAAGAGAAAAAGAAGGAAAAGGCAGAAAGGAAGGAATGGAGAAAGAGAGACAGAAAAACAGAGAAAGAAAGAGAAAAAGAAGGAAGAAAAAGGCAAAAAGGAAGGAAGGAAAACAAGGAAAAAGAGAGACAGAAAAACAAAGACAGAAAGAAAAGAATGAAGAAAAAGGCAGAAAAAGAAGAAGGGAAGGGAAGGAAGAAGGAGAGAGACAGAAAGAGAAATACAGAGAGACAGAGCGAGAATGAGAAAAAGAAGGAAGAAAAAGTCAGAAAGGGAGGGAGGGAGAAAGAGATGGAAACACAGAGAGAAACGCAGAAAAGCAAGACAGAAAGATGCTTATTATTTTTTTCTTCATGGAGAAGTGAAGGCTTGAAACATATATGGAGTATATCAGAAAAGAAGGAAAGCTGGGCAGAGAATGGCTCTTATTACTGAAAGCCAGAAGACCTCTGATCTCAGGGATCCCTCAGACCACTTTTTTTTTGCCTCAGTTTCTCCATCTATCAAAAATAACAAATCCCTATCCCGACTCTCTTAGGGAGTGTAAAAGAATTTAGGCTTTTTTTTTCTTTTCCCAGAGAGTCTGAGGATGAAAGTGTATGTGAGAGAGATGATGGGGGTTGGAAAGGGATGTAGGAAGGATGCTGGAGAGGAATTGCCTACTGAACTATTTTGTCTTGGGCCAAATGGGCCACAGTGTTGTGTCGTGCTACTTTTTCTGTGATTTTGTTTGTTTTGTTTTTTGTTTTTTGGAATAGGCTAAATCTCTCCTTCCATCTGGGCTGTTAGGGGCCCTGAAGGTGCAGGACTGGCCTCCTTGACCTCTGGACAGCCTTTTGAGCCCATAATTCCAGGACACGGTATTTGTGAGCAGCTTTCTGCTTTGGGAAACAGAGACAATGCTTTGGGACTGAAAGGTACTTCATCCTTATCCAGGCTGTGGCATGAGGATGGTTCCGCTCATTAGCAGCCGGGCTAATTTCTCAGGAGCTCGGCCCAATACTCTTTGTGATCTATTGTCTCCTTACCCATTCAGCTGTCAGCTCCTTTCCCATGATGCTCCAGACTTCCAGAATGAGTGGAGCCTTTTCCCTGCCTGGAGGGGGGACTAATTCTATCCAAGAGGGCATGGATCTTCCTTTTCTTCAGCAGAAAAAGAGCAGTAGCCCTTTGAATGTTTCCCCAATTGATTCCAGCTGCTGGTTCTCCCAAGAGCAGGGTGAAAAGAGGTATAGAGAGGATGCTCTGAGGGTCATAGTGTGGGGCTTCCAGAGCCACAACATGACCCACAATTTGAGAGTAGAACATTTCAGGGGAACTTCAGTTAAGCACCAAATATTACCAAGAAAACTGAAATTTGCTCTCATTGTGCATCCATCCATCCATAGAGCATTTGTAAAGACTTATGATGTACCAGACACTGCACTAAGCCCTGGAAATAAAATTCAAGCAAACAAGACAATGTCTGTTCTCAAAGATTTTCCCTTCTAATGGGGGAAGATAATATACAATAACTGTAGAAAAGCAAGAGATAAGAGGGTATGTCAGTAAGGGCAAGTTGAGGAAAAGGAACATGGAGTCTTAGTTCTCAGTAAGATAAGACAAAAAAAGGCTGGCATGTGGAGATGAGCATGGGAAGGGGAGTCAAGGATAAAATCTTGGTTTCCTCTGAGGTAGAGATGTTTAGAGTGAGCCATGATGAGGAGACTGCAAAAATTATGACTCCGAAATCACTGTGCAAAACAAAACAACATCCCTCAGCATTTGAAAAGTCTCAAAATACTAAAAGATGCTTCCAGCAATGTGTATATTCTGTCCCTGTTCTGTAATATGGGAATAATCATGTCTATTCTATCTAACTTTCTGAATGGTCAGGAGCATAAAAATGAGACATAGAGCTAAAAACCCTGAGAAAAATTGGGACTATTATAGATTCCTATTTATTTAAAATGTTTTGGGAATGGATTAATCCATGGATAATTGGGTATTTTGATTTTCTGAGAGTTACTATAGCTATCATGCATGAATGACAAATTTTTTGAAAACTTGAAATATAAGAAACTGCAACTGACACTAAAATTCTATTGAACACAGCTGAAGTTTTCTTTGATGATTCAGAAGGCACTTCTACAACTTACTGAATCTAAAGGTCATTATGAATATCAGTGACTATGTTACAGTGCCATAGAATGCAAGAGATGTAGTATTGAAAAAAATCCATGATATCATTTGTTTTTTCTCATACACTACAAAAAAGAACAAATAATGTGTTTTGTAAAATGAAGATAAAGGAAGGATATTATTTAAACTTTTTAGTTGTTGGTCATTTGCCCATATTTTTTATTATCATCCTCACAGCTGATATTTGTACATTGCTTTAAGATTGGCAAAGCACTTTATATGCACTATTTCATCTGAGTCTCCTAACAGTCCTGTGAGAGGGACTCTGAAGAAAATGAGGCTAAAGGAGGTTAAGTGACGACAGCTAGAAAGTGTTTGAGACAGGATTCAGATTCAAGACTTCTTGACTTTGAGTCTAGAATAGTATTACATCATTCTATCACCATCACCATTATCATCATCATTATCATTATCATCAAAATCATCAAGAATATTCCTAAAAACAGTCATTACTGGGCCTTACCATTGGGTCACTGGTTCCTTGCTGTACTATTGAGGTATAGGAATGGGAGGTAGGGAAGTGGCTACTTGGCTAAAAGATAATTTGACTTTGTCTATGAAATTGAATTAATACCTGAGATAGTGAGAACAGCCATCTCACCATATCCTCTGGTAGGAAAATCCAGGATGATGCTTCAGGGAAGATTGAAAGATGAAAAGTTCATTGGGATGCTTGAAGCAGAAAAGAAGTAAAATTTCAGACACATTACTAAGAAGAGAAGAGGGAATTTTAAAAATTGCTAATGGGATTAATTTGCCTGCAAATTTACACTCTGTTCTCCCTTGAGATAAGGGCTCATCCTGCATTCCTGCATATTATGTATCCATTGCATTTTTCTCCCTCATGCCTTATGACTTTCCTGTCATTCCATTTCTGGCTTCCATTGTTTTCCCTTCTGCATCCCATTCTCCCTGCCTCAGACTTCCCAGCCATCAGCCTCACAATACCAGGTGACTTGCTCCCTTTCAGAGTAATTGAGACTTCACATTCACTTGAAAGTTGGGCCCCTTTGGAAGCGGCCAAGCCTAGTAATTAAAATGTCTCCTTCATCTTTGATTGCCTTGTTTCACATCTAGCAAAGTGCTCTCAGAGTTACTGGTGCCCTCTGCAAAGATTGCTCACATCTTGGGAAGCTAGCAGGGGAGTAATTAGTTCTTTTTGCCCTTAGAATGGGCAAACTAATATGTTGGGGTTGGACACCTCTGATTGCCAGGTTACCCTCTGACCCACTGTGCATTCCTAACTCATTGGGCAATTTATCTTTTAATTTCCTTTGCTCTTGGCAGGGATGATGAGTGCTGAGGTCATGTTTGTATTCCAACCCTTTGTGCCATCCAAAGCCAGGGACCCAGAATTGTAGAAAAGAAGCAAGCTCAGAGACAAAGGATTTGGGGGTTTCAAGTCAAGGCTCAAGAGGAGACGGGAGTGGGAAAATGGGGCAGAAGGCCACTGTGTTAGGGAAGGGATTGGGTAGAAATGAGAAATAGCAGGAACTTCATTTCTCTGTCCTCTGGTAATGAAGTGGCTTCAGGCATTATCTCTAGTCCTTGTGTAACCCCATAGTCTCTGGCAAAGGATGGTTAGAACGTCTTTGCCCTCAATTGCCATCCTCCTCACTTCCTTCCTGCGAGCAAAGGTTTGGCAGCAAAAATCCTGTATGTAGCCCATCAACCACTCACTTCACAGTATCTTTATTTCGGACATTTCTGTCTTTGTTACTCATATTAAATACTTTTGTGGATCATATTTATTGCTGAATGCATCTTATCCTCCCTTTATACGGGAAGCCTCATGAAGGCAGGTAGGGGACCATGTTTTATTTAAATTCTATATCTCCATCAAGGGACTAGCAAATATTCTGGTCACAATAGGTTCTTAATACATAAATGTGCTTTGAATTCAACTGAATCAACATATTTGAGCACCAACTATGTATTCCTGTATTGGACCTGATACAAGAAAGCAAATATACAAAGATATATAAAAATTCATATTTATGGAAATTTCCTGGAATGGGAAGAGCTTTTTTTTTTTTTTTTTTTTTGTTAAATCTGGGCAAAACTTAGCTCATAGAGAAGTTGTAGTGTTAAGGATAGTTCAGTGATAAATGTCTGAGGTCCCCTTCTCCCTTAATATCTGAGGGGGCATGTAAACAGTATGTATGTATAATATATATATATATATATATATATACACATATATATATTATATACAGTATGTATATATACCATGTATGCAGTAGACAAGAGAGGGAGCAGGATCTTGAGAGTGAGAGATCAGGGGAGAGCCCACACTTTTCTAAAATAGAAAAGGAGCATTCTTCTTTCTCCCTCTAAGGAGTGGACCCCCTGGATGTTGGCATCTGAAAAAAAGCAAACAACCTCCCCCCCCCAAAAAAAAAACCCTACCTGCTTTACCCTGGTTACAATTCTGAGTCCTAGAATGGTAACACACATGAAAGAATTGAGAATGACAGAGGGCAGGTATGTGCATGGAAATTATTGTTGCTCTAAGGTCAAAGGAAAGAAGGATCAATAAGAACAGGTAGTCAGGGAGGGCTTCATGGAGGAGATGGGTCTTAGGCAGATCCTCAAAGGATGAAGAAAACTTGTCTTGATGGATAGGAAAGAGGGCGTTTAGGGATGAAGAGTCAGTATTAGCATGAACACAGAGGAAAGAATGTGCTTGATGTTTAGGAGAGATCTCTCTCTCATCCCAATTCTATTTTGAAAGCTGAAACAGTTTAATATCTGTTTCTCTGTCTCTGTCTGTCTTTCTGTCTGTCTCTTTCTCTATGTTCTGTCTGTTCTGTAAGTTCTCTTGCAGTTATGTCATGATAGTAATAACATTTCCAAAAATTCTATTTCCTGAAATCTCAAACCCTGTATATCCTCTCCTCTACCATAGAAAATGCCATATTAATTTAATTCAGGAGCACCTTTCCTGGTACCATCTTTCCCAAACTTAAATATATAGTCAATGTGCCTCTTCTTTCTCTCTTTGGTAGCTCTTGTCAGACCAGGGTTAAGCAGACTTCCATTTGCTTCTCATTATTCCCTGTTATCCTACAAGCTTACTTGCTGTCCCTCACACATAACAATTCACCTCCCATTTCTGTCCCTGATTCCTGGAATGCTCTCCTTCCTCATTTCCTCTTCTTCATTATCATTGGTTTTCTTGAAAACTCTGCTCTGAGTTCACCTTCCCCAAAAAAGTCTTTCCTAATCTCTTCAATGATTAAGTTCTCCATCCAAGTTACTTCGTATTTATTTTATATTCTCTGTAAACTTATTTTTGTACATGTGGTCTTCTCCATTAGGATATTCATTTCTTGAGTGGTTAGCACAACACCTGGACCATAGTAAGCACCTAAAAAGTTCTCACTAATTGTTGATTGATTAACTATTAGGGATACAAAGAAGTATTATGTTGGATCCTTGACTTTAAGGAATCTAGAATCCATTTGGGAAGATGTCTAACACACATGAAATGATTAGGGAGAACAAATAAGTGATTCACCATGTAGTAAAAAACATACAGCCAGGGTCATAAGAATTTAGAGAAGGGCAAAATCAACATGGGCTGGGGTAGGTGAGGAAGGATTCTTCAAAGAGATGACACAAGTCGAATTTTGACTGATGAGTAGATTATTGTTCAGTTGTGTCTGACTCTGATTCTAGGGTTTTCTTGGCATTTCTTTTTCCAGTTCATTTTACATATGAGGAAATTGAGGCAAATAGTGCCAAGGAACTTGCAGAGGATCACATAGCTAATAAGTGCTGAGGTCAAATTTGAACTCCAGTCAGACTAAAATCTTATTATGAGGGGATGGAGTGGCAGGTAGGTGGAGTTCTATCTACAGCACCATTTAGCTGCCCCTCTGGTAGGATAATATGCAAAGTAGAAGAGGTAGGAGTCAGCTAGGCTGGAAATAATTTGTTGTACCTATTATAGGAGCTATAAATATGTCAAGACTGATGTCATCAATATGGGTGCCATTTGCAATTCATCTAAGATTTATAATTATTAGAGAGTTACTTGTAGTTCAGAGAGTTTAAGAAACTTGTCTATGGTCACACAGCCAGTAAGTGAAAGAGAAAGAATTTGAATCCAGGTTTTCCTAATTTTATATCTGGCACTCTATCCTCTAGTTTCTCTAGAAGCAGTATCTGCATATTCAAAATAAATTTCCCAATGGAACTGCTCTATTGCCTTAATCATAAACTATGAGGTAATAAGGATATGTGGAATAATCTAATTTACCAGTTGCCTTTTCTCAATTCCCACCTTCTAACTAGACCAGCACTTTACCAGTTAGTAGTAGAAAGCATTTTTTTTCCTCAGAGAATAAAGCCACCCTCCATACCCCCAACCAAGACACCTCAATGCAGGCTGATGGATTACCCTTGAAGTAAGAAGAAGGGGGGAAGTGCTAGGGAGTTAGATGCTGGGAATCTTCATCAATGTCTGGGCAAGAGAAAAGTGAGAGCCTGACTCAATTAAGTTAAGAGAGAAAGAGAAAGAAAAAAAAATCACCAACTGCCCAGAGAAGTGGGTTAAGGCAGGGAAGATGCTAAATCATGCATGTAATTTTCAAAGTGGCAGCGCTCAAAATTAGCTCTCAATAAGCCTGTGGTGTTTTAAAGAAAAATAAAATAAAAAAAATTAATGGTTAAGTGATCATTTTCCTGATTATTTGGCAAGTAATTGAGTAAAAACCCTTTAGTGAAAAATGTTTGACAACAAATTCTAAAAAATGTTTTCTTCTCTTTGTTCACTAATGGATAGGAGCGTAATCAGTCTCTAATCCCATGAAATACAATTCTTCTTTCCAGCCTGTAATTATAATTGGGTCTGGGCAAGATCTAGTTAAACTATCCATCAATTTGTCCTTCAGGAAGGCTGGAGTTTTAGAGGTTTCAGTGTTTCTATCTTTTTATTTCTCCCCAAGAATTCAGGTGGTAGTCATTTCCAGGCCCCAGGAAACTTGGACAAAGGTTGTTAGGTGTTGTTATCAACTGCCTTTAGAATAGTTTTAAGAAAAAAGAAAGAAAGAAAGGAGGGAGGGAAGGAGGGAAGAAGAAAGAAAGAAAGAAAGAAAGAAAGAAAGAAAGAAAGAAAGAAAGAAAGAAAGAAAGAAAGAAAGAAAAGAAAGAAAAAGAAAGAAAGAAAGAAAAGAAAGAAAAAGAAAGAAAGAAAGAAAGAAAGAAAAAAGAAAGAAAGAAAGAAAGAAAAAGAAAGAAAGAAAGAAAGAAAAAAGAAAGAAAGAAAGAAAAAAGAAAGAAAGAAAGAAAGAAGAAGGAAGGAAGGAAGGAAGGAAGGGAGGAAGGGAGGAAGAAGAAGAAACATCTAGTTTAGTCTGGAGAATGAACAAATAAATGGATGTGTCCTGGTATAAATATGAAGAGGAAATTTGGTACAGGGGGCAAAATGTTAGATCTGGGGTTAGTGCTCCTAGGGTCAAATACTGGCTCTGCTATTTACGTAGTTCCTGGGTATGTTTAAGTAAGTCATATACCCTTAATCACTCTAAGCTTCCCTTGGCTCAATTGTAAACTGAGAGGTTTGACTAGATGAACCCTAATGTCCTTTCCAGTTTTAAATCTATGATCTGAAGACTCCGAGAGTAGATTTTTAAAAGGAGATGGGGAGAGATGGGGAAAGACATCACCACCTCAGCAAGTGGAAGGCAGTTGGATCAAGAGGGACTCTTAAGGGAATATAGCAAGGGTTAGTATGTTTCACCATTTTTTTTTGAGGGCTCATTTTATCTCCAGGGCACTTTTGGACTCACCCTGTCTTTTGACTCAGTTATTTTATTATCTCCTATTCTTCACTGCTTGGAAGTCCGTTCTCCTGTCAAACTCTAAGCTATGCAACTTAAATTTCCTCCCACTTCCTCATGTTCTCTCACAGGCGAGATGGAGAACAGCTGGTCACCATCTTCCTTATGATAACCCTTCATATGGTACAATTTTATTTCCTTAAATTAATGACAGCATGTTGGGCGCCTTCCATCACAGACACATTTAAATAGATGCTTTTAACATACGGAGGGCAGAGGAAGAGAAAACAATACCTCTGTTGTGTTTGGGGACATCCCAGGTTTGAAAATAGCCAACCCTCAACAGAGGAGTTCTCTTTTAATTGGAGAGAAACATGGTGGGGACTTGGCACATTCCTCTCTTCCCCTGGTGGTCTGGAAGGTGTAATACAGCCTAAATTGTGTCCTGAATAAGTGTTATTGGGATGTATTGGGCTAAATCCTGCTAAATTATCCAGACTCTATTACTTTTCTAAGTGAGCCAAGCTGAGAAGTCTATGAACTCATGGGTAGAGACTATAAAGTAGCACAATTGTGTCCCCAATTTGATTTACAAATATCTTTTGTCTACAAAGGAATAATACAACACTGGATAGATTTAGATTACTTTTTGGGATTTGGTATACAATTTGGGGAGATTCCAGTTGGAAAGGGGGTGAATTTTGATATTTGGGAAAATGTAAATTTCAGGGAGATCCCTAAATTCCTACTGCATAGATGCTACTGAGATTAGGAGTGGGTGGATATATGCTTGATTGTAAGATCTAGGGGAGAAACCTTTAGCTGGCCCAAAAGTATGCTTAGTGCTCAAAACTAAAGGAAGCTAAAGGAAAAAAAAATAATCTTGAGTTCAAAGCTTAACTCCAGCACTTACCAACAAAGTTATCGAGGCAAGTCTCTTAATTTCTCTGAGTCTCAGTTCTCTCATCTATAAAATAGAAATAATAATACTTGTATTCCTTATCTCATGAAGTTTTTGTGAATAAGCCACATTATTATTCACCTCTTGCTTTCTGTTATAAAAACCTTCTTTCAATTAAAGCTTTGTACAGTTATCCCTTCCAGATTGCAACTTTCTTCATCACAGTTTCAATATATTGCAAGTCAGCTTAAGAAATTAAATAGGAATTTTGGGGGAGAGTTTTGTGAAGACCAGCAGATGAGATTAGAAACTCAGAAATGCGTAAAATGTTTACAGCTTTGTATAATATCAATGCAAATTTTACAACAAAGCATTGTAAATACTCCATGAAAGAAAAGAAAAAATTCAGACTTCTATGGTAAGAAGGGAGGGCCAAAATTTTTGACACTGATTTTTCTAGATTGTGGGGGTACCATGCTTCTAAACCCTATCAATGTAGAAGGAATAATTATAATTGTTTCATTCATGAGGAAGCCAGTTGGCTCAATTCATGGAATGCTGGATTTGGGGTGAGGAAGAGCTGAGTTTAAATCCAGATTGACACTTACCAGCTATTTGGCTGGGCAAATCATTTAATCTCTGTTTGTCTTAATCTATTAAAGAAAGAAATGGCAAAACTACACTTACAGATAAACCAAATACCAAAATAATATAATATAGATACACTCCAGTATCTTTACCAAAAAAATCCCAAATGAGGTTGAGAATGTAATTCAACAACAATTCATTCATACTAAAGTGTTAAGGAATGGCTAACATTCCCTAACATCTACATTTTAAGCCTTGGTTCAAAGCATTAAGTCAAAGGAATGAAACTCCTTCCCTGCACTTTTAATCACCCACAGGTGGGCAGAGATATTCAGGGGACCAAGAATCTGAATTGGAGAGAATCCACCCTGTACCTGAACAAGGATGTTTTCCACGATAAAGATGGTAAGTGGTTAATAAGGCTCAGCTTGAACATTTCTAATGAGGGGGAACCTGAAGGCAAAACAATTTCACCTTTTAGGGATATTTTCTTCACATAAAGCTAAAATCAGCCTCTTTTAAACTTTCATCCATTGTTCCTAATCTGCCCTGTGGGGCCAATCAGAACAAGTCTTCTCTATGACAGCCCTTCAATTATATGAAGACAGCTATCATCCCCCTTCCCCACTCCTCACACACCCAAGTCAGGTCTTTTCAAGGCTAAAAGTCCCCAGGGGACTGTTGGTGGAGGTGGGGGTGAGTTTCCTGGCATCCTGAAGTGATATTACTTGGGTTATTTAGTCCAACCATGAGACCATTATATGCAGTTTTAGCCTGAAATTTTTATAGAAATATAGAAAATGAGTCCTAATATAGGATCAAAGAAGCAGGGATTAGGGGGTTTTTGATGTGGGGGAGTTTCACACTCTGGATTTGCATCTTGATGTATATTTTTTTCAAAGCAGTTTCACATGTTTTATCTTATTTGATCCTGTACTTCTATGAAAAAGGAAGGGGAAAAATTGCCATTAAATCTATTTTAGAGAAGAAAGACATGGAGAGGTGAGATGATTTGACTATCATCCAGCAAACTAGAGAGGCAAACCTGGGACCAGAATCTATGTCCTTGATGCCCCTCTATGTGGGCATCAAGTAGAAATCCCTAAATTCAAGCACATTTAACAATTTTCAAGTCTAAAAATGAATAGAATTATTAAATGTCAGAACTGGAAGAGACCTCAGAGATCATGGGGTCTGGCCCTTTCATTAACTGGATAAAGAAGCTAATGGCAGACTTGTTCAAGGTCATATAACTAAGAAATGGCAGAGTTAGAATTTGAATCCAGATTCCCCTGATTTCAATTTCACCATTCTTTCATATTACGTCCCAATTGTCTCTGCTTTCAAGTCTGGTTTGTACCTTTTTGTGGGAAAAGGCCAGTGAAAAACACCAACAAAATCTAAAGCAGGGATTCTCAATCTAAGATGTGAACTTTATTACATTTTTCTGATAAATGTAGTCCAATATAATCAGTTTCCTTTGTAATCCTATATATTTTATTTTGTGCATAAAAATTTATTCCACCAAAAGGTCTATAAGTATCACAGACTGTCCAAAGGGTCATTGCTGTGCAAAAAAGTGAAGCTCAGTGGCGAGGGACCGTGGGATGGTGGGCAAGGCATTTCTCTCTGCCTTCATGTACCTTCCCTGTAAAATGAAGCGATTGTACTGGGTGAGCTCTGAGGTCCTTTCCAGCCCTGGATTTGATGACAGCATGAAAGAGCTCTGTTGGAGAAAGGCCTTTCTGCCCCTCCAAGCCTGACACCAGACTCACTGATTGGGGAGACAGAAGTTACAAGCAAGGCATCCAGCTGGTGCAGTTTTGTCTGCTGGGTCCCAGTTGGCGCATTCTGGGCAGGAGAGACAAAAGGTTGAATGGATCCAAGGTCTGGAAAGGTGGGAAAAGGGAGGCGGGAGGAGGAGGAGCTGGCTGTCGCCTGGCCTGGCTAATTGCTTTGTTCGGTGGCATTGAGGCCTTTCAAGCAGATACAACAGCCACTTGAAGGCCCATAGCTAAGTGCTTTTCATCATCATTACCTCCTGTCATTAGCCCCATCAGCTGCTTCTATCAGCTCATTGCTAGTCTGGGGCCATGGATGTGTCACTGGCTCTGTCTTGTTCAACACACTGCCTTCATCCCAAGCCAGACCCAGTTCTTACCAGCTCTCTCTTTTTTCCTTTCTTTTTTTTTTTTTTTTTCTGGCTGTTGGTGCTCAACCGGTTTCCATATTTGATGGGTCCATCTGTTACCAGTGCTGCTGGCTGCTGCTCCTGGACATTTGTTTCTTCCTGATCTCATTGATTTGCAAAAGTCCTTATGTTTGCTGTTGTTCTCTTGCTTCCCCTCCCTATCCTTTGAACCCCATGTTTCTTCTCCAGGAACTTGTGCTCCTGGATGGCTTCTGGGATGGGGAGTACTGAGAACTAGATTGTCCTCTCTGACCTCCAGAGGAGGGATCGTGAATCCATACTTCCCCTTTCCAACAGCTTCATTTTGATCCTGGGGCAAAACTGAATAGAAGTGAATCTGTGTCTTGCATGTGAATTTGAAAAATTGAATGAATGAAAATTAATTTATTTAGCACTTAACTATGTGTAAAACTCATATGTTAAGTAGATGTGCTAAATGCTGGGTACGTAGATTAAAAAGGGGGAGATAGGTCTTGTTTTCTAGGAACTTAAACAGTGGGAGATAATACATAGAGATATTCTTGAGGAATTCCTTCTATTGACAAAGGATAACCTCTCATTGCCTCAATTCCCATACTTTCTACATTGCTGTCCAATTGGTCTTCTAAAGGATAAGTTTGTCTAATTAATCCCCATTCAAATGGTTTTCCAATGGTATTCTGTTGAGTATTCAAAGCCCTTCATAACCTGGCTTTCTTTTACCTTTGTAGTCTTCCATTCCACTCACTTTCACATTCTCTGTGATCCCGTGACATCAGAATTCTTGCTCCTCATACAAGACTACTGACTCCAGGCATTTTCATTGGCTGCCCTCCCTTCCTGGAATGCTCTCACTCCTCGCCTGTGTCTCCTAGATCCCCTGGTTTCCTTCAAATCTCAGCAAACATCTCAACTCCGAAGGAAGCCCTTTTTGATCCCCCTTCATTCTAGGGTCTTCTGTTTGTTGACTACCTCCAGTTAATCCTGTATCTATCTTTTTCTGTGTATAGTTGTTCACAAATTATCTCTCCCATTAGTGTATGAGATCCTTGAGGGAAGGGATTCTTTTTGCTTTTTTTTTTTTTTCATCCTTAGCACCTAACACAATTCCTGGAACTTATTAGCAGCAACTAGGTGATGTAGTGGATAGAGCACCAGGTCCGCAGCCAGGAACTACACTTACAGATAAACCAAATACCAAAATAATATAATTTCACCTATAATATAGCAGAGACAGCTTGATTGTATAGTGCATAGGGCACTGAGCCTATAACATTCATCTTCCCGAGTTCAAATCTGGCTTCAGACATTTATTAGTTGTGTGACTCTGAGCAAGTCACTTCCCCCTGTTGACCTCAGTTTCCTCATCTGCAAAATGAACTGGAGAAGGAAATGCAGAGCCACTTCAGTGTCTCTGCCAAGAAATGGTATTTCAAAGAGTGGAACATGAAACAACAGTGACAAACGCTTATTGGCTCACAGGTTGTGTGAAGAATCTTGCTGCCATATTTTTCAGTTCAGTCATCTTTTAGTCATGTCTAACTCTTCAAGATTTTGTTTTGGAGATTTCTTGCTAGAGATTCTAGAGTGATTTGCCATGTTCTTCTCTAGCTTATTTTAGAGTTGAGGAAACTGAGGGAAACAAGGTTAAGTGACTTGCCCAGGAACACATACCTAGTAAGAGTCTGAAGCCAGATTTGAACTCAAGAGAGGAGTCTCTCTGACTCTAGTCCCAGGACTTCTATGTACTGCATTATCTATCTGTCCTTGCTATATTGTAAGTGAAATTGTATTGTTTTGGTATTTAGTGTTCCTGTAGGTACAGTTCATACATTATAATAGTCAAAACTTGCAGAGTGATTTTAGAACTTTTTTTTTCATCACACTCCTATGAGATGGGTAGTACAAACATCATCATCTCCTTTTCACAAATGAAGAAATTTAGTCTTAGAAAGGTTAGTTGTCTTGTCCGGAAACAGATGGCTAGTAATTGGCCAAACTGAGACTTAACCTCAAAGCTTTTTGCAGACTAAAAATTTATGAGCTAAGATCTAGGGGGTAAAAAAGAAAGGAAAATATTTCTATACTATAGAAACTCACATTCTAATGGGGAGGAGTAACATCTTATGAATAACTGGGTACTTAACAAGATAAAAAAAATGTAAATGAAAGGTAATTTCCAAAGGAAAACATGGGTGGCAGTGGGTGAGAAACAGGGAAAAAGCTTCTTGCTAGAGATAAGCTGGGAACTGAATTTTAGGGGAAGCTGGGGGATTCAAAGGGAGAGCATTCTAGGAATAAGGAATAGCCAATACAAAGAAATATTGATATAGTTACTTCTGGTAAGGGTTTGTGAGGATCTTCAAGCTCAGAACTTGTCTGATCTTTGAATCAAGAAAAATTGGTGTGGAGTTGAAAAAACTTTGAATACAGAATCACAGAAACTGGGTTCAAATGCCAACTCCCCCACTTACTATGTGTCTTCACTATTCTTGGGACTCAGTTTCTTTTTTCTATGAAGAGAAGGAGTTGGATTAGATTATTGCTAATTTTCCTTCCAAATCGAGATCTTATGATTGTACATCTGTGGAATCCAGATCCATATCAAGTCCTATCCTCTGTTGGCCTTTGGGTCCCCATTGAAATTCAATTGGTATTATATTATATAGGTTTTCGGGAAATGGAAGCTTATTGTTTTATATTGAATATTCTTTCATATTCTGTGTACATGGAAATGTTCTTTTTTTCTTTTCTCATTTTATATGTAATTTTAAAATGAATAAAAAATTTAACAAAATAATGAAATTCAGCAAGGTCCTATCAAAACATGTCTTGATAATTTAAAAGTCTGCATATGGTAGACTGCAGCAGTTCCCATCCTAGGGTTAAAGGCTGTCTTATTGGATGCCAGTTTCTACTGAGAGAACAAGTCTCACACCCAATTAGAATGGGAATGATTGACCCCTTTAGTCTTGTGGAAGCATACTTGTTATTGGCTACTCATGTCATGCAATTTCAGGGAATGGTAAGGAGAGACAGGCAAAGTTGCCAGTTCCTTAAAATGTATTCTAATTTCTGTTAGGTTCAACTCCTCCCTGTAAGTCCAGGAGAGTGATATCAGTTCCCTCTCAGCTCAAGCCTTTTCTATTTTTGCTTGTTCTTTCCTATTCTCCCTTTCACCCACCCTGGAGTTCTGGTGGAGCTTGGGGGCTCTAGCCACATTGAATATTCTAGAGTAGAAAGGCAGACTTCATGACACAGAGCAAGGAGGGAAATATAAATATTGCCAGTTGAAAGTTTCCTAGGGGATGGATAGAGACTATAGGATCATGGATTTAGATCTGTAAGGGACCTCAGGGTTGAACCTGATTCCTTTATTTTTCAGATGAGAAAAGTCACTAAATGACTTGTTTACTACATAACTAACATGTGAAAAGCAGGATTTGAACCCAGCTCTTTTTGATTCTAGCGCTGAAGCTCTTTCATCTTCTGCATATAATATTACCTTGATCTAACTCCAACCTAGCTCATTTTCATCTTGGACTTTTGAAAAGCACTGTTCTGGGAAGGGATTTGGAGGCCTCTCTGGTTCCTTTTCTCAGTAACTGACTTAGGATCTTTGTAAGCAAGTGGCAGGATGCTGCTGCTGGTAATAATAAAATGATAGGGGGAGAGGAGTATTTAAAGAGGTCTTGAACTTTGGGGGAATCTTCAGCTCAGCACAAGCATGAAAATCTATCAAAAATGAATTAAGAATATAATTATTAATAATATTCCTAAATATACAGATGAATGATTTGAGGTTAGATTACAAATTGATATCTATCTTAGTTTTCCACTGAAAACCAATTGCAGTGGAAGAATTGGAAATAGAG